>CAHIKZ030005072.1:1612500-1632500 GCA_903632075.3 Acanthosepion pharaonis
CATATTCCTTCAAGATCTGGAAAATTTCTCTGTAAACAACCATTAAAGAACATGCTAAAGCCATTTCTATGTCTGTCTACATACTTTTCGAATAGAAAATAGGCGTAAAATGGTGATGAATTGCTCTAAAGGATGAACAAAATCTATTATGTACAGAATGTTTCAAAGATATTTTCAATACAGTAAATTATAAAATATATATATATATATATATATATATTTAAAGTCTCACATACTGCTTAAGTTGATTGATTGATTACACTGGTAAAAATAAAATAAAACAAGCATTTTTTAGATAAAATAAGGGAGCTGAGACTAAAAATTACCCTACATTTTTTTGTTTACCTTTCGTTTTTACTGTGCAGAAATATCTCATTTTTGGAAAAAAAAAGCATATTTTTTCTAGATATATGACATTGACCGATGGCAGTATCTCTCAAAATCGTAGAAACCTCTAAATTCATATTTAAACCAACAAATATTGGTCGGCTTATTGAGAAATTGCAACAACAATCAGACCCTAAGTCTTTAAAAATAACACGATTGAATATACCAAGACCAACAAGTATTTCATCAAATCATTTAATAAACTAACAGCAGAAATAAAACCTTTGTGAACATAAGAACTATGGTAAATATTTTCTCTTTCTTGATTGTCTGTCATGTTCAATGTTATTTAAGTCCCTTTTAATACTCCGGCAGTATCATGTACAATGGAAAAGGTGCATTCAATTGAGATGTCTTTAGTTGGAGTTTCTTTCCAACTGTGAAAACAAACTTGGTTTTCCTTTCGTAGTGAAGGGATAAAAGTGTTAGGATAAATTTATGAATATCAAACAGAAGATTTTTGGAGTTTTATTTTTTTAAGCCACCTTAATTTTCGGATTTACTATAGTATTTGACTGATAAAGTTTATCAGTTAATTTGAATTTTGGCGATGAACTGGAAAAGTTCGGTAAATCTGTTTTAAAATGTTTGACTCAAAAACACCTTTTTTTCTTATAAAAATAGTTTATTTCAGGTTGCTGACATAAATTGCTCAACCTACCTGAAAACTGATGGGTTTTTACGACCTTTATTAACTGAACTTTGCGCTCAACCAAGATCTTAAATTGATCTTTTTTTCCAAAAATGAGTACAACAAAAACGGCAGCTAACCATGAAATACTAAGTTTATATTCGGAATCAGTATCATCAAATTAGGTAAAAGATGTGTTTTGTTTCTTGGCATTAAAAATTGTGTTGACCTGTGTTATTTTTCTTACTAACCCTAGTACGAGCTGAACGGTTTTTTCCTGGAATTGCATGTGATAAAGTCGTTCGCTCCTATTGAAATGTTTTTTGGGGTTTTTTTTGTACATTAAAGACAATTTTTTCTGCACCTTACAATCCTTCAGAACAGCCATTTTCAATGCAATTTGATTATATTTCGGTTCAGTCACAAAACAGTAAAAAAAAGTAATTTTGGGAAACATGCGAAACTTGAAACTATTTTTACGAGTAACTTTGTTTCAGTTTGTTTAAATAATGGGCAAATTTGTACGCCACACCTGGTAGCATAGCGAGTGAAAAGTGTGAGGCACCTAGTGAGGATCAAATTCATTAGATTATGGAGGATCTGCAAAAGTAGCTTCCATACCACAGCTCTACAGTGGGGTGGTAATTCGTTAATATAGGAATGTACTTGTAAATGTATTCTATGGAGACACGGACTTAAGTACTTGTTCTCGAATGTTTTCGTTCTTGCAGTACGATTAAAAGAATGACTAAATTAACTCGATATATTTTTACGACTTGATATTTTTCAGTTTCTGTTTAAATAATGGGTAAATATTTATGCCGCATTCGGTACAATATCACCAACCATTATAAAAGCATTAGTAGCACAAATCAGTATAGGAACAAAGAGAAAATAATCTGAGATTTAGTCGGAGTGGGTTAATTTCAAATCTAGCAGATGTTAACCGCTTCAATGGTGAGAAAATATAAACATTGTGGTTGTAAGTATTTCATAAAGTTATTAAAAATGCTTAAAATACGTGCCCGCAAAAAAACAAAAAAAAAAAAACGGCGTATCAAAAAACGTTTATTCTCTTCACACCACTATTATTACTATTACTAGAAAATAAGTATGAAAATAAAAAAGAAAAAGACCAAACAAATAAGTTATTTTATAGAAGTTAAAAGAGGGGGTTTTCTTCTATTCTTCAAAAAAAAAAACACCCTATCTTGGCCGCATGTAGGAAGATCAATACAACCATGCATACCAAATTTATAACTTCAAATAGTCCAAGTGAAGTCTTGATTGGTTGTTGTTTACTGGGGCAACTTATATAATTCACGTCCTAAAGCTAGTGGCAAATTTTTGTTCTAGGTGCGGGCCGAATACTGATCATATTCGGTCGGGTCGCCCATCGAAGAAGTCTGTTGTTTATTTAGACCCGAAACTTCTAGTGACATGGGAGCAACAACACTGACGACGCATCTAGATTCGACATTTAAAGGTGTATTTTAATAATAATTAAATACGCTTTTCACATTCCCCGTCAATGTTTATTTACATGATAAAAAAAAAATGTATGAACCATGTACAATGCGATATTTATTATTTACCTTCGATAAAAATTTATTATTTAGCATTTTTTTTTAAAATAAACTTGAAAAGAAATCTCTTTATTCAAAAATTTATGAAAATTACAAATTTATCCAGGTATATTATTTACATTATTCGGACTATTGTCCACATCTTTGTCGCCATATTTATCACAACGTTTCGGCCGTTGTACGCTCCGGCCTTCTTCAGTTGTTTGGAGTGTCGAACTGAACCCTTTATTTCGCTCACTGGGCTAAACTGTTCTAGTTCCACGTGTCATGTTTGATGGATGTCAGTTATCAGTTATCTCCTGTTAATTTCCCTCTGAAAGTTCTCTACTGCCTTAACCGGGTATTGAACTCACACTCTTTAGGTCCTGTCACTGGATCTAACTAACGCCTTTATCCACTTGAGGTCATCTGTGTATGAATTTCTGGGTATTATAGACCTAATGTCTTCAGCAGCCATTTTTAGCAGTGCTCATATTGCAATTTTGCTGTTATCATTGCATGTTTTTACCAGAGCTCATATAGCAACTTTGTTGTTATCATTGCTTTCTCTGGAACTCCCATATCGTATTTATTTCTATGCTTGGTCGGCTCAGGAGATTTTTGTGGCCTAGCATATGTGCTGATTCCTTAAGTTTACGAATTTTCCAATGGTGTTCCTTGTCCATGATCTCAACCTGATCCCACAGAGGGCGGTGATCTCCCTTCTCTCTCCATATATGGTCAGCCACGCCTGATTGTTGCACTTCCCCTCGTGTTACAGCTTTCTGGTGTTCTTGAAGCCTTAGCTTGAGTGGGTGCCCTGTCTATCCTCTATATTCCTTTCCGCAGCTGCACGGGATAGCGTATATACAGTCTTTAGTCATGTTCTCCTCTATGGGTGGGGGTCTTATTCGGGAGAGATATCTGCGAAGGGTCCAGGTAATTTAATGAAAATATCCATAAACTATCGAACAAGCAAATTTGAACGAACATGATTTTCTTGAACTTCTATTATTCTTGTTAATAAGCAGTCTAATTAATAAATAGTGTTTAACATCTTTGTTGTCAGTTCTCAAGAATAAATAAAATGTATTAATCCACTTTCATATGTTCATGTTTCATTAAAATTCTAATTATAGCGTCTTAAACAATAAACATTGCCGAGGGAGTCAAAAGTGTACGCAGTAATAACCTTACTTTTAACAGACCTTTCTTTTTTGTTGTTGTTGGCACGATGTTTAAACATTGCCAGATTATCTATTACCCCTTCCTCAAAAAGCCCACAGGATTCTGATCTGAAGTCCTGCCCACCGTGAAATTGCATTGTAAATACGAGGTTTGATCAAAAATATTGGGGCTGGTACTATAAGAACAAAACTACAACACATATGAATTCGAAATTTAATCTCTTTCGAAATAATTCTCACCTGAAGCCACATATTTTATTCAGCATCCTGGAGTTCCTTATTTTGGAATAGTAGCTCTCTTGTCGTATTCTCTGGGCATCTTGGAATCTTGTTCCTTTCATTTGGGATTTGATTTTTTATGAGAGAAAAGTCGGAGGAACGAAATCTAGGGAATTTGATGGTTTTCGAACTTTTGGTCTTGTTTAAAAAAACTGTTACACAAGACATGGTCAGTGATAGAAGCACTACTATAAACAACGGACGTGAACGAGAACGTTGTGAATTACTGAGCATGCGCGACAGAGTTTACGATCACTCTTTGCCAAGCGGCTTTAATCTCCTCTGCCAAAGCAACTGCCTTGATACTTTTTTTTTATCAGACCTCGTAATCTAAATAATACTTGTTCTGCTCAATGTAAGCTCATGGGTGTCAAGCCAGGACATCAGCGCCAAATCTTCAATTAACATTGTTTTACGAATAGCTGCGATTATTTAATCTATCCGGATGTTGTCGCTTAATTTGCGACGCAGAATCTGGCGTTTTCGTTTGCATTTTAATCTCAGTGGATCTTTGGAAATAATTATATCGTCTGCGGAAAGAAAAGTTTCAACGATATGCATGGCGAAAAGATTTCGATTCGACCTAATTCCCAATAATCTCTAAAGAAGCAAAGATCGGTAAGACAGGGTTAAAAAAAACAAAACAATAGAAACTAAAGAAAAAAAAAACTTAATTATAAGATTTTATTCTAAACGAATACGAATTGTTTCTTTTCTCACTTTGCATCATGTGAGCTAAAACATATCAAATTAAAACGAAGAAAAACACATAAACTTTATCTTAAATCGACATCTGATTGCATAGACTTTGTGGGGACATCCTTCTATATTAGTTTGAAATTGGTCGATAGCTGGTGTTAAGATTGCTTGTTTGAAAGTAATTACAAAGGGAGGAAAAGTACTTTCAAGAAACAAGTTTAACTTCGGCATTCTGCACGCCTGTATTTCGATATTAGCATACTAAACTGTGATCAGACATACAGAAAGATCATACACACGATATGCTGAGAGGGGATATACAGGGAGCGAAAAAAAGTAACGCCTTTTTTATTTAAATAACTTTTATTGAACCAAAACAAACTACGTCTTATGAATTGAGTTGGATCTTTTCTAATTGAAGTTGAAATGAAAATCCCTCTTCCTGCTGGGACATCCTGATCTAGTTTTCATCTCTACTGTTCCCTCTTTTTTAAAACTTATTCACCTCGATGGTTCTTGAATGGAATTTGAAGATAGAAGCCAGAGTATGAATGTTGGTACCATTACCGAAGACCTGAATGATCTTTTTCCTCTCAACATTGTTCACTTGGGATGACAGTGAGTCGGAGGGAAAACAATTTTAACCTGATCACTTTTTATCTGAATAACTCAGACGTTTTTTTTTTAGTAATTCTTACGACAAATAGCTTCAAGATGGCTAAACGTTTTATCTGAAAACCCAGGGAAAAGAAACTCAGTTTAGTGATTATTTAGACATTAAACATTTTGCGGGATAGATAAGTATGTTGTTACACGATTTGGACAATTTTGCTGTTACACACGATGTGTTTTTTTTTTTTTTTTTTTTTAGTTTTACAAAGATATTCAGTGAAAAATGTCATGAGTCCATTTCTTACATTATGGTCTCTGGTTGGGGCCCAGAAGAAAATGAGTGTACAACTGAATTCAAATAAATAAATAAATAAATAAATAAATAATAATAATAATAATAATAATAATAAAAGAAATTGGTATGAGAAGCACCCAATCCCGGTTACTGAAATACACACAGACAGAACAGTCAAAGCTAATCACCCAGACATCGTTATTAGAGAACGCAAAAAAATGCCTCCTTATTGATGTGGCATATCTTCACCAAACTATCAAAATACAAGGACATTGAAATCGATATCTCAAAAATGTAGCAGATGAGAACATCAACAATTCCTATAGTAGTTAGAGCCCTCTGTTTGACTAAAAAAAAAAAGGATTCCAATAGACTCATTGAAGGGATTCCTGGTAGCCTATGCCTTAAATAAATACAAAAAAATGTTCTCATGATTATAGCACACACATCTTACGAAGGGCTTTATCTATGCAAAATATGTGTGTGTGTGTGTGTGTGTGTTTTAATTACTCAGTGGAAAATTTCATGATGCCATTTCTGACCTTAGGTCTCTTGTCGGGATCCGGAAAGAACTGAGTAGACACCAGAAATTAAAGAAAATAAAACAATAACAGCAACAACAACAACAACAACAATAATAATAATAATGATAAATGCAGCTTTTGAGGATATTTCGGAATAATTATAGCGTCTTTTGGATGATAGCGCAAGATTAAAATTAAAAAAAGAAATATCTACGTGATCGAAAAGATAAGCGACATTTTTTTATCATTCGTTCCATTTCGCAAATATATATATATGTGTGTGTGTGTGCGTGTGTGTGCGTGTGTGTGTGAACTTAATTTCAATCCTTCATGAGCTTCCGATCTTTAGCTATTATCAATTAATTATGAACATGTCTTTTTCGTTTATGATCGATTTCATCAAGTTTATTCTTGCAGAGTTATTGCTCAGAGTAGAGTCCAATAGGGTTAAATAAAACTTCAGAAAATTCCAGTAAGATATCTTTAATCATTTCTAAGATACAACGGTTCAAAATCTTAGTGTAACAATTGTATAATTTTACTATTACATGATTTGTGCAATTTTGCTGTAACCCCCGATAAGACAATTTAAAGCACACAAGCATTTTACATAGATAAAGCCATTTCTAACGTCTCAGTTGTGCTTGTGGCAAGAATCTCATGTAATACTTTAAGACATGCGCTGACAGGAATCCCTTCAATAGGTCTATTAGAACCAGTTTTCGGTAAAAGTACAGACTTTTAATTAGATAAAGGAAATTTTTTTCTTAGAAAGTTAATGAACATTTTATGCGGAGTTAATTTTTTTTTATTATTTTTATTTATTTTTATTATTATTTATTTATTTTTTTATTATTATTTTTATTATTTTTTCCTTTGATTTTATACTCATTTCCTTCGGGGTCCCACCAAGAGATCTAAGGAGAGAAATGGCATCATGGCTTTTTTGTAAATAAATAAAAAATAAAAGAACCTAACATCACAAGAATTTTACATAGATAATGCTCTTCGTAATATCTGAGGTGTACTTGTGAGAACAATTTTTAGTATTTCTTTTAGGCCTGGACTATCAGGAACCCTTAATGAGTCTTCGAGAACCTTTTCTAACCAAACCGAGAGTTCCAACTATAACGAGAATTATTGCGTTATTCATGTGCCACATTTCCGAGATTTCGACTTCAACATCCTTGTATCTTGATATTTTTTGAAGATCTTTAATTATGCATTATTATTATTATTATTATTGTTATTATTACTTTTATTATTATTATTATTACTTTTATTTCCTTTGATTTCATAGATGCCGTTTATGTTTTGTATGTCCTTGAGGCATGGACTTCCAGGAATTTTTCCGGGTCAGCCAGCCAAGGGATCCTAAGTTTAGAAATGGCATCATTATGACATTTTCCACTGACAAAAAAAGATAATTACATAGATAAAGCCCTTCGTAAGATTGTGTGGGCTGTAACAGGTCATTGTCAGGACAATTATTTTTTTTTTGTATGTCCTTGAGGCATGGACTTCCAGACAAAAAAAAAAAAAAATTAAATCCCTTCAATTAGTCTACTGAACAATCTTTTCCAACCAGTCCTAGGGCTCCAAGTCCTACAAACAGGGATTGTTGATGTTCCCATATGCCACATATTATTATTATTATTATTATTATTATTATTATTTCCTTTGATTTCTGTTGCATAGATATTCCTTTCCTGGTCTCAACAATTGACCTAAGTTCAGAAATAGCTTCATGACATGTTCCACTGAAAGCAAAAATCAAAAATCCTTATGATCACACATCTTTTACACAGTTAAAGCTCTTTGTAAGTGTGAGCTGTAGTTGTGAGTAAAATGTTTTATATTTCTTTAAGGCATATACTTCCAGGAATCCCTTCAATGATTCTATTCTATCGGAACCTTTTCTAGTTCAATCCGCTTCAACTACAATTGGAATTATTGATGTCCCAATGTGCGACATTTTTGAGATTTCCATTTCAAGATACTTGTATTTTGATAGCTCTTTGAATAACTTCAAAGATACATTACAATCTACAGGGACTGCTATGTCAATAAGAAAGACTGCTATGTCAATTTTGTTCATGTGATCTTTGATCACGATATCTGGACGATTAGCTTTGATTGTTCTTTCTGTGTGTATTGTAAAGTCCCATCAAATTGTTAAAGGTCCTGTCTCTGTAACCGGATGTGGGTGATGTTCATACGAATTTCTTACCGTTTCTCTCCAGGAAAAGTTGCAGATTTTCTAGTGCAGACATTGCCCCACGCTGCCATGGCGAGTTTGATATTCATTGAATGCTAAATCTTTGCAACCTCAAACAAGATGGTCAGTTGTTTCACAGAATCTGCATTATGGGTTAACGCGGTTTTTCAGTATGTGTGCTTGGAAATTTCTAGTTCTTTTTGTGTATATTGTAAAGTTGTTGTTTTATTATTATTATTATTATTATTTCTTTTCTTTTTCAGGTAAGTATTACGATATACATAATCTACTGTGTCAAAGATTAAATGAAATCGACGAAAGAAGAGGTAAACGTGTTTTTCTTATACCTTTTCGTTTATTAATTGTGAAAATTATCGTCCTCTGTGACAAATATTTGCGTCTGTAACAATGAATATGTAACATGATGTCGTCAGAACGAATGTTTACATACAAAATGGCTACTAGCGAATGAATCATTTAAGTCTTTAAAAAGATAATTCTCCATCGGTCCTTATAGACTATCGCTGCACAATCACAAAAGATTACTTGCCAATAAACACACACACACACACACACACACAGAGAAATATCAACAGAAGCCTTGAATGAATTCAGATAAAAATTTATGTAGAGTTCAAATGTGCAAAACGGATTGAATGCAGATACTGATAGAATGAGAATTGCGCCACGGCTGTATAATTCAATCAACTGGAAGAACCCACAAAGCATGCAAAAGAAATCATTGCAAAATGTATAGTGTTCTGTGGATGAACTAGAATATGCATGCAAATGTCTGTAGTATGGGCTCATAACCTGTTACCTTGATTAAACTTTACTAAAGATATGTGGTGTATACACATTTCCTTCATGCTCAAACTAAGATCAGAAATGACTTCATATTTCCCACTTATAATTTTTGTAAAAAAATAAAATAATAATAATAATAATAATTTTTATTATTATTATTATTATTTCCTTTGATTTCTGTTGTATACTCATATCCTTCCGTGTCTCAAACAGAGAGATAATGTCAGAAATAGTATGATAGCATATTCACTGAACATTTTCAGCTTAAGACCACACACATTTTACATAGATAAAGTCATCTGTCTATATTTCTGAGATGAGGTATTATGTACATTATTTACATTATTCGGACTATTGTCCTCATCTTTGCGCCATATCTATTACAAAGTTTCGGCCTTTCCCTATCTGTCTATATTTCTGGGATGAGGTATTATGTACATTATTTACATTATTCGGACTATTGTCCTCATCTTTGTCGCCATATTTATTACAACGTTTCGGCCTTTCAGTATCTGTCTATATTTCTGAGATGCGGTATTATGTACACTATTTACATTATTCGGACTATTATCCTCATCGTTGCTGCCATATTTATTACAACGTTTCGGCCTTTCAGTATCTGTCTATATTTCTGAGATGAGGTATTATGTACACTATTTACATTATTCGGACTATTGTCCTCATCGTTGCTGCCATATTTATTAGAACGTTTCGGCCTTTCAGTATCTGTCTATATTTCTGAGATGAGGTATTATGTACACTATTTACATTATTCAGACTATTATCCTCATCTTTGTTGACAAAGATGAGGGCAATAGTCCGAATAATGTAAATAGCATAGATGAAGCCCTTTGTAAGGTGGAATCTGTTTCGTGTGAAAACAACTGTTTTATTTGTTTAAGGCATAAACTATCTGAGATTCTTTCAGTGAGTCTATCAGTAGCTTCACCAATCACCCGATGACCCTGACTGCAACTAGAATTATGGATGCCCCCATGAGCCCCACTTCAAGATCCTTGAACTTTGATAGTTCTTCTAAGATCTTCAAAAATATATTACAGTCTGCAGGATTTGCCATGTCAACAAGAAAGCACCTTCTGTTTTTGTGGACTTTGATCATGATATCTGGGCTGTTATTGATTGTTCTCTGTATGTGTTATACTGTGGCGAACGATTTTTTTTTCTTCCGCCGAATGTATTCGAATCTTCGTCGCCACTTGTTATGTGCGACGGATAGCAAAAAAAAGGTATGTCCTCCGCGTAGAGAGTTGGTTTCCTCGTTGCCACTTGTTATTGTCTGGTTCCTTGTACCACGGTGATAGTCCAAGGTAGAACCAATAACGAATTGCGTCAATGAAAGGGAATCAACTGAATCCAGTACATGTATTTTGTATTACTAGATAACTCGTTCTACTGAACCACCCTGTATCTATTTTAATCTACAGGATGGTCTGAAACTCTTGTCACCCCCTAGATAATATAATTTTCTATTTCGAGCTTCTACACAAAAATGATGGTGTTCATACATACCTTCTTGATGTGTGAATAGCGTCAATGAAAGTGAATTAAATGAATCCATTACATGTGCTTTGTATTACTGGACAACTATTGTTCTCGGTACTATTTGATACGGAGTAACAAGACTTTTGAACCACCCTGTATCTATTTTAATCTACAGGATGGTCTGAAACTCTTGTCAGATACCCTAGATAATATAATTTTCGATTTCAAATGGCTGACACGAGCTCCTGCAGGAAAATGATGGCGTCCATACAGACCTTCTTGATGCGTGAATTGCGTCAATGAAAGGGAATCAACTGAATCCAGTTCATGTCCTTTATGCTTTTTTTTTGTGGTGAGGGGGTAGTGGGTGACAAGATTTTCGGACCATCCACTTCATTTCCATATCCAAGGATCCAAGAAGGTGGCACACTATTAAATGTTTTACGGTAATCTCTCCAAGCATTGCTGAGATCTTTACCTTTTTTCCTGCAATTTTCCACGATCATTTTATTTATTAGTAATTGATCTTTTCACCTCTTCATCATCCCTCCTGTTCCAAGGGAGGAATGTTGTTTTCTTCGAGAAACGAGAAAGTACACTTCGTCAGGACGGGCGGGATAAATTTATATGTGGTGAGCAGACATTGTGTTGGTTTATAACTTTTTGGATCATCTGTTTCGCCAGTTTTTGGTAGAAGATATGTAATACCTCCAGTGATCAATTCTGGAATTTTATTGGGTTTATTAATTAGCATTGATAATGTTTCCTGCGAATTTCCATTTTTGGGATTTTGTTAGAGCTTGCCTAACATTATTCCGGTCGCTCCCAGAGACCTACGGTTAGAAATGGCAGCATGACACTTTTCACCGTCAAAAAAAAAATAGAAAATAAAAATATTTTACATAGATAAAGCTCTTCGTAAAATGTAGGCTGTACTTGCCAGAACAATTTTTTGTATCTCTTTGAGGCATGGGCTTCCAAGAATCCCTTCAGTTAGTCTACTGGAATCTTTTCCAACAAATCCTAGAGCCCCAACCACAGCAGGGAATGTTGATGTTCCCATGTGCCACATTTTTGAGATTTCGATTTCAAGGTCCTTGTATTTTGACAGCTTTTTGAATATCTTCAAAGATACTTTGCCGTTCTGCCATATAAATAAAGAGGCAAATTTTGTAAATACTGTTCATCTTATGAACCTCTCCGATATCTCATCTTTTCCAAGGGAAGAATGTTGTTTTCTTCGAAAAAATAGTAAATACATTTCGTCAGGACAGACTTGATAAATTTATATGTGGTGGACAGACATGCTATTGGCCTATAATCGTTTTGATCATCTCTTTCATCCTTTTTTTTTTTTTTTTTTTTTTTTTTTTTTTGATAGGATATATATAATACCTTCATTGAAACATTGTAGAATTTAATTGAGGTTATTAATTAATATTGAAGTTTGTACAAGAATTTTATAGATTTATAATATATAATAGAGCCAAAAGTTGGCTACCTGATTATTTTCTGGAGATTTCCATTTTGAGGGATTTTGCTACTTTCATGCGTTTCCAATAAGAGATATGTAATAGATTCTGTAATCCTTTTTAGAGTTTCATTGGGTTCATTAATTAGCATTGATTAGGTCCGCGCAAGAATTTTATGGATTGATGACAGATGGTAGAACAAAAAGTTGAGTACTTTGTCATTTTCTGGGGATTTCCATTTTTGAGATTCTGTTAGAGCTTGCATAACATTATTATTATTATTATTATTATTATTATTTCATTTGATTTCTGGTGTATACTCATTTCTTTTCGGGTCCCAACCAGAGACCAAAGGTCAGAAATTGTATAATGACTTTTTACACTGAGCAGTTTTGAAAAGAATTGCACATATTTTACATCGATAAAGCTCTTCGTAAAGTGTGGTCTGGACTTATGAGTACATTTTTTTTGTATTTCTTTAAAGAATGGGATACCAGGGATTGCTTCAATGAATCTATTAGAATTTTTTTCAATCATTCCGAGTGCTTCAACTTCAACTGGAATTGTTAATGGCCTCATGCGCCATACTTTCTGAGATTTCGATTTCAAGGTCTTTGTATTTTGATAGATTTTTGAAGATCTTCAAAGATCCATTGCAATCGGCAAGTACTGCGATATCGATTAGGAAGCACATTTTGTGTTTGTGGTCTCTAATCCCGATGTGAGGGCGATTAGCATTGATTGTTCTGTATGTGTGCAATTTAAAGCCCCATAAAATTACTATAGATCCTAGCTCTGAAACCGGGTCTGGGTGGTGTTTATATTAATTTCTTGAAGTTTCCTTTCCATAAGCGTTGCAGATATACCAGTACAGATATTGGCCCAATCTGTCATGCCGTGTTTTATATTCAGAGGGTGCCAATACCGCGCAACCTGATTCAAGATGATCAATTGCTTCTGGATATTTATCACAGAATTTGCATTTTGGACTAACACAGTTTTCACTATGTATGCTTATTATTATTTTTATTATTTTCTTTGATTTCTGGCGTTTACATATTTCTTTCCGGGTCCCGCCCAGGGACCTAAGGTTAGAAATGGCATCATGACACTTTCCACTGACAAAAAAGAAAGAAAAAAAAATTACATAGAAAAAGCCCTTCGTAAAATGTGGGCTGTACTTGTCAGAACAATTTTTTATAACTCCTTGAGGCATGGACTTCCAGAAATCCCTTCGATTAGTCTACTGCAATCCTTTCCAAACAGGGATTGTTGATGTTCCCATATGCCACATTTTCGAGATTTCTATTTCAGGGTCCTTATATTTTAACAGATTTTTGAATATGTTCAAAGATACATTGCAGTCAGCAGGGACTACCATATCAATAAGGAGACAATTTTTGTTTGTTTAATAACAATATCTAGGCTGTTGGCTTTGATTGTTCTGTCAGTGTGTATTGTGTAGTCCCATAGAATTGTAACAGGTCTTATCTCCATAACCGGGTCTGGTTGGTGTTCATACCAGTATTATTATTATTATTATTAATATTATTATTATTATTATTTAAGCTTTCTAGCTGTTTATATTTGGTGAATTCGTCAAATATATTCTTCCCAGTCAATGATTTTTTAAAATTTCTTTGACTTTTTCCGAAATTCTTAATTCCAAAAGATTCCTTACTTGTTATCATCTAGCCAATTTTTCCAGTTTCTTTTTTCATTATTCCATAATCTGTACGCAACGTTTCCGAAAATCTCAAAGTTTTTTTTCTACCTCTTTCTCTTGTTTCTCTTTTGGCGTCATATAAATGCGGTCGGAGGCAATCTATATAGATCTATAATTAAAGAAAAACAAGCTGCACTAATACTTTTAGAGATTTGTTTATGTTATTATAAACAAATATCGAGCCGAATAATCAAATAGGCCTCCAGTGAAAATGTTATTGTAAATATTTCTTGAAAAAGCTTATAAGCAGAAATTCAAATGGAATAGATATCATGTAAATAGAAACATAAACGAGAATGATTTCTGTCGATCTTGAAATAACACTGCCTGGTGGGATGATCGCATTTGAGGCAAAAAAATTATATTGAGCGTGCATGTAGCATTGAGCCAACAAACGGACGATGAGAATCAGTCGGAGGCGTGAAACTGATATTGAGCGTAAAAAAAAGCATTGAGCCGGGAAATTGACTTGAGTCTGAAGATCCCATTGACGCATTAAGCTCAACTGAGCGTAATGAATATGACTGGGGCGTGAAACTTACATTGATCGTGAAAATAGCGTTGAGTCGGGAAATTGACTATAGTCTAAAGATCCCATTGAGGCATTAGGATGACACTGAGCGTAAAAATAGGGCTGAGGCATGAAACTGACATAGATTTTGAAAATTACATTGAGCTGGGAAATTGATTATAGTCTGAAGATCCCATTGACGCATTAAGCAGACAGTGAGCGTAATAAATCGGACTGAGGCGTGAAACTGACATTGATCGTGAAAATAGCGTTGAACCGGGAAATTGACTATAATCTGAAGATCTCATTGAGGCAGTAAGCTGACACTGAACGTAAAAATAGGGCTATGGCGTGAAAGTGACATTGATCGTGAAAATAGCATTGAACCAACCGGGAAACGGACTATAGCCTGAATATCCATCGCATTGCGGCATTAAGCTGACACTGATCGTAGAAATAGGGCTGAGGCGTGAAAGTGACATTGATCGTGAAAATAGCATTGAGCCGGGAAACTGACGATCTCATGGAAATCCCACTGAGGCCTAAAACTGAGAGTAAGCGTAAAAAAATATCATTGAACCTGTAATGTGACTATTGTATGAAGATCAAACTGATGCGCGATACTGACATTGAGCGTGAACATATCACTGAGCCGGGAAACTATCTTATGGTGATCACACTGAGCGTTAAACTGACATTGAGCTAGAAACTAGCACTGATTCGCGAAATTATCTTTCAATATGAAATAAGCTTTGAACTTTTAAACTTACCATAGTGTGAAAAATGCTTTTAAACGTGAGACAGGCAATTCAAAATTAATGTTGGTAATTATGTCCACGTTGTCTACATATATAAAAACTCTGTCATCGATAACACTCCATGACATAATCCGCAAAGTACTTCGAACGTTATTATAGTGGATACTCGTATTTGAAATAGACGACCCATTTTTTATTGTTTATTTTAAACAATGTGCATAACGTCTGTCGGATCTGGCGTTCGAGACCGTCTTAATAAATGAAAATTCTCTCAGGCAGCGATCGAATCCCCTGTCCGTCTTTAATCCGGTGTACTTTACCCCTTGTTTACGAGTAACGTCACAGTTCAGCAAGGCTCTATTTTTCCTTTTAAGGAAATCCCACAGTCTGTGGGGAGTGGGCGCGGTGGAGTAATGGATAGCGGCTCGGATGGAGGAATCGGAGAGTTCGAATTCCAAACGAATCCATTACATTCACTTACGTGCTAATACCCTTGGGAACTACGCTCCTTCGTGGCCAAATCGGTTAAAGCTCGTCAGGCTATTTGACGGTTCCGTATAGGATACAGGTTCGGTTCCTGTCGGAGGACGCATATTTTTATGACAATTTCTCGGACATTCAGGCCGGTAAATGTTGTTAATACTGTTTATTATAAATAGAGCATTGTAGTTTAAAAACAGTAAAATCGACCCGTCTTATCGAACGCTCCTTCGTGGTCAAATCGGTAAAAGCACGTCAGGCTATATGACGGTTCCGTATAGGATACTGGTTCTGTTCCTGTCGGAGGACGCATATTTTTTATGACAATTTCTCGGACATTCAGGCCGGTAAATGTTGTTAATACTGTTTATTAAAAATAGAGCATTTACTTAAATATTTGTATCTACAAATATTTGTCCATTTCATATATATGTATATTAATTTTCATACTTTTATTTTTTGTAATTTATACGGTCTTTCATAATGACAGGACATATTTTAAATGCGAGTATCATAAAATGTGCCCCCATACTTTATATATTTACTATATATATATATATATATATATATATATATATATATATATATAAAGAGATACAGGAAATAGAATTGACATAGAAAATATGGGTGGCATAGACAGTATCCTGCTATCTTGACAAGTTCTTGTCACTGGGTCAAAGTTGAGTGTTCATATTATATTGTTCAAAATATAAATGGCTATAAATCATCGTGTACAGCCATCAGTTATATACAACTGGTCAGCATTACACAAGTTCCCTTCTACGACCACTTAGGAAACAAAAAAATGCTGAAGGTACCTTCATGGGATCTCCCATCGCGCCAACACTAGATTAACCTGACAAGCCGAGAAAATGAGATTTTTGTAAAATACCCCAAAGCCAATAATATACATATGGAACGTTTACGACTTGCAAAGCCCGGCGGTTGATCTCTTATCTGATATATCTCTAACAGCCCGACGGCGCAAAAGCTGATTTGTGACTTACACTACCTCAAAAACCAGTTTAGTAAGTATTCACCGAGCAGACCTAAAAAACTCACCAGTCATGTTGAATGATTTTACTCTCAAAAAGGCTTCTTGTTTTGAGCCTCTGTTGGGGCCCAGGTTTAACCCTAGCCTCCAACAGAATTCAGCTATGTATCGTTCGGTTTCATATATCCGTTCCAGAAAACACACAGCTCCATCTGTGTTTACAATAGTCAGAACAGATAAAAAAAAAAAAACAGAATATTGTTGGACTAGCTCTACGCAGTCTTTGCTTTTCAGGCCCAACAGATTTCAAAAGCTTTTACGCGGCCTTCTTCGCCATTGTTATTTTCCACCATACATCCTCATTCCCCACAGACGCAAAATCGCATGCCTATCGTGACTGTATGGGAACGCGTAACATACAATAATGTTCAGCAATAAAAGTAATGACATGATACGAGTGAATCTCAAAAAAAAAAAGCCAAAAAAGAAAATTAATGATATTCATAGTTTTTAATCGTTTCCGCCCCCAAGCAAGGGGATAAAGCCACTACAACGTAGGAGTGGACAAAAAGTGAAAGAGAATAAGTATAGAGAAGATTGAAGAAAAGATAATAAAGGGACTGAGTCCAAGAAGAGAGAATGTGACTATTTTTAATCATTGTAATTATCAGTGAAGCAATAAATCGGAAGGGAGTTTCTCAGGTGGGAAGTACGAGGGAATAAACTGTAGGGTATAATTGGTGTTTGTATCTAAGTCGATCAGCAGCAAAACAGTGAGACCTAGTTGCCAATCTAGTAGCACGCTTAAATTCATTTAGTCAGGGCACCAGTGAAAAAAGCTTATCAGAGTAGTTACACTACTGTATTGCTATCGTCATAGCTGATGTTCAGATACTCCCATTTCTTAGTCTTACTAGTCTAGACCTTCAGAGCTAAGTCTCGACATCCGACGTACAGAGTCGACTCCTCATCGTATTCCATTACTCAGCGGAACGGGCGCGTGGTTAGAACGTGATTAGGACGTTAGACTTCCGACCACAAGACCCACGTTCGATTCTCGTCATGCTCGATTTTTCAGGAAGGTGACTTCTTGATGCTATCGGTCTGCGATTTTTTAGAAAGTGCCTGAAAAACTTGTGAGATAGAACTATCCGGGAGCATGAATCGTAAGTCATCGTGACCGAGGGTTTCAATGTACTGGCCATGTTCAGACTCTCTCTCTCTCTCTCTATCTCTCTCTGTGTGTCTCTCTGTCTCTCTGTCTCTCCTAAAAACTGTAACTATAGTCTGTTCAGCATAGTTACAGTATAAAACACAGTTGTGTTTCTTGATGTTGAACAAACACGAATATGCCTGAGCAGACGCCTGCAACAGGGATTGGAGCGGCCAGGCAACACCGCCCACTAAGGAGAAGTATTTATTCGGACAGTTTCTATCTAAGAGCCGATTCTTTGAACAAACGCTAGAGATTATGATTCCTTGACCAATACGTATATAATCTTGTCAAAGATGAAGAAGAGACTTGAAGCGGCAGAATTATGGTTCTAGAGAAAGATGGTGAGAATAACATGGACTGGACACGTGAGTAACGACGAGGTTTTAGAAAAAAAACGGAAACATACTTAGCATCAGGAGGAGACAGTTGAAACTTCTGGGGCACATAATAAGGAAAGAAGGCTAGGAAAATCTGATACTCACAGAACATATTGAGGGCAAGATAGACAGAGGGAAACAACGTATAGCATACTTAGTGAGTTCCAGTAAAAGGGGAAATGACGAAAAGACAAAATTTATCAAGAACTACAAAGGAGGTGAAATTGTGAAGAGCCATGATCGCTTACATCCTGAAGGGGCACCGTACATAAAGAATAAAATTAAGTTACCATTTCTTTGAGATTAACAACAAGACCATTTATAAACCACGGCGGGTGGACGAGATTTGCGCGTAAGTGAAGAAACGAATACGGCTGGAATTCGAACTCGTCTTGCTGAATAACTCATGACGGGTGGCGATACCATTTCCCAAACAGCACATGAGAACAGATAGGTATGTGCGTAGCTAGATGCATGCATATCTATGTATATGTTAAGGCATTTCGTTAATGAACATGAAACCTAATGAAATAAGATGGCGCGTCTCTTGCATCTTTAAGCCCGGCTTCCAAGGTTTACCCAACAAGCGGGCTATGATTTATGTACTGTTAACCGCTACACGCATATGCAGGACTAATCCTAACGAGTTAACCTCAACATCATCCGCTGAAACCGCCTTATTATTTCGCGGACATCTACATTGTCAGCAGAGGCCAAAATGGTGGTTTCTTTGAGCAGAGAGTGTGCTCGCGCGCAGGCAGAGTCATTGCCTTGGTTATATTCAAACAAATACTGCAACATTAATACACTAGCGAACAAAAAGATTAAGCCATCTTGCTAAATACAAAAAATGTTCTATATTATTGAGCTCCTCCACTTGGGTAGTTTGCACGACAGTTACGCCGTGCCAAAACCGCATAAATAATAGACTATTCCATTTTGATCGCGTGAGAAGAAGGGAAAAATACTGCTTGGTTTCAGTGAGAAAAAGAAAGAAAGAAAGAAAGAAAGAAAGAAAGAAAGAAAAAAAAATGAAAGAAAGAAAGAAGGTAAAAAGAAAGAAGGGAAGAAAGAAAAAAGAAAGAACGGAAATGAAAGAAAGAAAGAAGGAGAGAAAGAAGGAAAGAAAAAGAAAGACAAAAATAAAAGAAAGAAGGTAAAACAGAAAGAAAGAAAGAAAGAAAAATGAAAGAAAGAAAGAAGGTAAAAAAAAAAAGAAAGAAAGAAAGAAAGAAAAAAGAAAGAAGAAAATGAAAGAAAGAAAGAAGGAGAGAAAGAAGGAAAAAAAAAGAAAGACAAAAAATAAAAGAAAGAAGGTAAAAAAAAGAAAGAAAGAAAGAAAGAAAAAGAAAAAAGAAAAAATGAAAGAAAAGAAAGATAAAAAAAAAAAAAGAAAGAAGGAAGAAAAAAAAAAGAAAGAAGAAAAATGAAAGAAAGAAAGAAGGAGAAGAAGAAGGAAAGAAAAAGAAAGACAAAAATAAAAGAAAGAAGGTAAAACAGAAAGAAAGAAAGAAAGAAAGAAAGAAAGAAAGAAAGAAAGAAAGAAAGAAGGTAAAAAAAGAAAGAAGGGAAGAAAAAAAAAAGAAAGAAGAAAAATGAAAGAAAGAAAGAAGGAGAAGAAGAAGGAAAGAAAAAGAAAGACAAAAATAAAAGAAAGACGGTAAAACAGAAAGAAAGAAAGAAAGAAAGAAAGAAAGAAAGAAAGAAAGAAAGAAAAAGAAAAATGAAAGAAAGAAAGAAGGTAAAAAAAGAAAGAAGG
>CAHIKZ030005072.1:1635000-1652500 GCA_903632075.3 Acanthosepion pharaonis
ACGCTGATGGGATATTTTTTTTTGTTTTTTGTTTTTTTGAGTCAGCAAAATTGACAGATGGCAAACTTTTTTTTTCCTTTTTATAAAAAAAAAATGGAAATCTCAGTTTGAAATTCTTTTAAATATCAATTATCATTTTTTCAAAACTTATTTTAAGAAAATCAGAAATTATAATGTTTATTTAAAATATTTTGAACCAAGTTTAACTTAGCTTCTGCGCTGAAAAGATGTAATTTGAAAATAAAACAAAATAGGTTATAAACTTTCGCGTCACTTAACAGGTGATGAATGACATATTGACTGATTCCGTGAGGCTAATTTGTTCCACGGAAGGAGAAAACTGAAATTATTTACATTTAATTGAACAAATTATTTACCTCGTTATTTTTAAGGAAAACTTTCAGCGCTCTAATCTTTTTTTTTTTTGTTTTTTCTACTTAGCTTTCACCTTTACGTTTACGATGCTTTATGGAAAATATATTATAAAGAAATTAAAATAAGACTTTTAACAGTGAGATTAAATTACATAAAAAAGGTATCTAATTAATTTATAGGTACCTTTCTTATGAAATTTTATCAGAAGTATACATAAAATACTATAATTTTATGTACATTTACTACATTTTACTGTGTTATTTGTATTTCCATTCATTTTATTATTAATTTTGATATTTCATTTATGGAAAAAAATGCAATAACTGAGATTAATATAAAAATAAGATCATATAAATTTCATAAGATGATACTGATACTTGTAGGTACCCTTCTCAGTTAAAATTGAAAAATCAAATAAATTTCTCCAAACGTATTTCGCAAAAGTAAAGGCCTGAACATCGGAGAACAATGCTTAACTCAAATAATGCAACTTAATTGTATTCTGGTTGGTCTTCCGTACTTTATAATTACAGCCCGATTATAAACACAAAATTATATTTCTTGATTACTGCGGGTTTTCTGATTAGTCAAAACGATACAATTTACAACGCGCTAAGAAAAAGATCTATCTCATAAGGACACTTACGAAACTGGATGCGGCTTTTAACTAATTTTATAATATTTTAACAACTTAAATGTAAAAATATATTATAATTAAAAACTAACAAATAATTATATTAAAAATTCATTTATCATCGAAAAAATATTTTGCTTTCATAAAACAACTAAAAGCATTTGAAATTAAATAATATCTTTGTTTTATTGAGTTTTGTATGTTACAATTCAGAGCTGATTTACAGGTGGGAGGTCTAATTAAAAACAAAAAACAACATGATTTGCATTCCTCAAAGCCTTGTGTTTATAACTATTGTAATTACTAAAGTGGACTCGATCGAGTTTTCATAAAATTAGTTATGGTGGGTAATAAATATAGAAAAAATATTTCTGTCATGACTTTAAAAAAAGAAAACATATTTATTTTAATTTCCATCATCTGTGAATAGTTTCTAAAAGTTTCATTAACATCCGACAATTATTTTTATTTTTGCCATATTTTCCAAATTAATGTGCGTCATACAAAAAAAAGTCTAAAAATTGTATGTTATTTTACTAGTTCCAGTGATATAAAGAGAAACAAGGATTTTTAAATGAAAATTCAGATTGTTCTAAAAACAAGGAAAAATTTTTTAAAATAATTAAAATAAACTTTGATCTTTCCTCTTAATAATAACATAAACATTTAGACGATGAAATTTTGTTTTCGTCAAGTTTAGCGTCTTTTTCATCATGCTATGCTCTTCTTTTTAGCGATCTCGTGGATGTACTATTCTGAAATATTGTTAATTTTTTTTTTGGGGGGGGGGGGAGTGGGGAGACATGTTTCCCTGTTTCATTGCAGCTTTGTATTTTTCTTTCGCATTTTATTTTTGTCTTCCCGGACTTGTAGACTTGATTAAAATTGATATTTCCAATTCGTAATGGTTCTAATTTTTACCGACCATACATTCTGTCTTCTTGAATTAGTCCATTCGTCTCGATTTCCCTCCCAAGAATGTCTGGGAGTTTCTGTAATCTTATTTCTGTGTTTGTGTATCTTATCGTGTTAAGATCTTGCCCGTCCATTTTAAAGGGTGGTCCAAAAGACTTTGTCACCCGTTACCAAAAAGTAATGAGAATAATAGAAGAAAAAGTAATACAGTAATTCAAAGCCCATATACCGGATTTAGTTTATTCATTTTCATTGACGCTGTCACACATTGAAAAGGTCTGTATAAACACCATCATTTTTGTTTCAGCTATCTGAAATAGAAAAATTATATTATGTAAGGGGGACAAAAACTTTCCGGCGCGACACAGGAAACCAGTAGATGAAGCTATTGATTCAATGTATTCGTTCCATCTCAGGTCAGCGGACAGTTTGAGACCAAGCAGTCGCAAAGAGGTGTTCTCGTGGAGTTGAGCGTCAGACATTCTAATGGGAGGTAGGGATGGTTCTCTCTTTAGAGTAATATAGAACAGTTTTGTTTTTGAGGCATTAAAGTTAACCAGCCAATTCCTACCCCAGCCCGCAACCAATTTGAGGTCCTTTTCAAGACAAACGGCCAGGTTAGTTTTGTCGGCGACATTAGATTTGTTTTTGAGGCAGGAGTAAATTATAGTGTCGTCCGCATAGATGCCTATTTGGGAACCTATGACGTCAGGAAGATCGTTAATGAAGATAAGGAACAGAGTAGGGCCTAGGATAGAGACTTGGGGAACACCTGCGTTCGTGGGATAGGAGCTGGAGGAGAATCTGTTGAGAACGACCTTCAATACACGGTTTGATTGAGCTTTTACTTATTAAATAGAGTAAAAAAAATGCATATTTACTTATGGTGATTCATAATTCGAGTTATGGTTTGAATATATTATAAGGAAAATTTCGTTTGAAATTTATAAAAATTTTCCCTAAAACCATTTTTCAGGAAAACTGTTGGTGATCTTTTCAGTATTGAATGGAGGTTTCCTTCCTAACCAGTGTGAGACCGAGCAGTCGCAAAGAGGTGCTCCCGTGGAGTTGAGTGTCAGACATTCTAATGGAGGGCAGGGATTTGTTTTTGAAGCAGGAGTAAATAGCAGTGTCGTCTGCATAGATGACTACTTGGGAACCTATGTCACCAGGAAGATCGTTAGTTACCATTAATATGTCGGTTTAAACTTTGGAAGTTCTAAGTAACATAGTGTTAAGTTTTTTTTTTTTGGGGGGGGGAGACATATTTCCCTATTTCAGGGCAGCTTTGTATTTTTCTTTCGCATTTTTTTTTATCTTCCCAGACTTGTATACTTGATTGAAATTGATATTTCCAATTCGTAATGGTTCTGATTTTTACCGACCATACATTCTGTCTTCTTGAATTAGTCCATTCGTCTCGATTTCCTTCCCTAGAATGTCTGAGAGTTTCTTTAATTTTGTTTCTGTGTTTGTGCATCTTACCATGTTAAGATCTTGCCCGCCCATTTTATAGGGTGGTCCAAAAGACTTTGTCACCCGTTACCAAAAAGTAATGCGAACAAAAAGAAGAAAAAGTAATACAGTAATTCAAAGCCCATATACTGGATTCAGTTTATTCACTTTCATTGATGCTGTCACATATCGAAAAGGTCTGTATAAACACCATCATTTTTCTTTCATCCATCTGAAAAACAGAAAATTATATTATGTAAGGGTGACAAAATTTTCGAACACTTACCTGGTTATCTTGAGCTGAGGTCAGTTTTGTTCCAAGCCATTTCTTTCTATTTTGAACAATTTCTTGTTAATATGTCTTGAATTTTCATATTACATACAATAGTTTATATTTATATAATAATTTCTTCTTAATTGTTCTTCTTTTATGTGCCGTGTTCCTTCGAGACGTAGACAATTACGACCCTCCACATCTTCCTGTCTTTGTAGATCTTAATAAGTTTTGTCTTTTTGTTATTTCTCCCAAACCCTGTTCCGTCATCCATTTGCTCAGACTTCTTCTTCTTCTTCTTCTTCTTCTTCTTCTTCTTCTTTGCTCTTTCAGGACGTTGGCGGTCATGGTTCTCCACAATTTCCTGTCATTTGTAGCTCTTAATCAATTTTGTCTTTTTGTTATCTTTCATAAAACTTACTCCGCCATCCATTTACTCATTCTTCTTCTTCTTCTTCTTCTTCTTCTTCTTCTTCTTCTTCTTCTTCTTCGTCTATGTGCCGTTTCCCTTCAGGTCATTAGCGATCATGACCTTCCACATCTTCCTGCCTCTTGTAGCTCTTAATAAGTTTTGCCTTTTTGGTATTTCTCATAGGCATAGTTCTGCGATCCACTTGCTCAATCCCATTTAAGTATGTCATGCGTTGCATTCTCCTGTCCCTCTTACCCCCCCCCTGCCCGTCCTGTGAGTATCAGATTTTCCAAGACTTCCTTCTTCCTGACGTGTCCCAGAAATTTCAACTCTCCCGTCCCGATGTAATGTATAAGTTTGTTTCCATTCTCTCCAAAAACCTCGTCGTTGCTCATACACTGGGCCTATGGTATCCTCAGCATGCTTCTGAAGAACCACATTTCTTTTGCTTCGAGTCTCTTCTTCATCGTTGAGGGCATTGACTTCTCAATTGACAGGTGCATCCTATGTATTTTTGCGTGTACACGAATGCGTTTCTTGTTCGGATGAACCTAATCAACTGTGTGAATATTTTATAACAAACCATTTCTTCTGCAGAGCGCCTATGTTTATTTCTCCAGACTTGCGTATTGGCTAAATATATATCTTCGTATTTTGGTAGAGGCTATTCTGTTTTCCTTGAACCATTCCGTTAATATTGCTATTCGTTTTGATATCAATGTCTCGGGAATTAGTGACTGTCGTACAACGAAAATATCGGAAATCTATACTATAAAACTAGTGAAAATTTACAGTTAGTCCACAGTACACTAATACCTTGTAGTTCTGGTTATTAATGTATTGTATAGACTTTAATCTGTTCCTAGGTTTGGAGGTGGGGGGTAATAACCTAACACATGACGCAAGATTTGTTTGGTTCTTTTTGTTTTTGTTTAGTGGCATATCAACATCTATGGGTTATTTAATGCCGAAATCTAAATATTTTGTACGTAATTTTATTCTTTTTAGATAATAAAAGTTTTAGTGTTACAACTCTTGCTAATTAACAAATAGCTGGGGGATAAGAGGTGGATTTATAACTTTCCCAAGGATTTTTGCGCGTAATTGAATATATAGAACCCAACTGGATCTAGACCTCTACTCTGTCAGCACGTCAAAACAGCTATTGTCGGTTTAAGGCACAGTTACTGTCGGATATTTTAAAATTAAAATTATTTGTTTCAAATCAGATTAATTACACTTGAAATATTTTTTTTGCAAAAAAAAATTCTTTCCAATTAACTTAAATTAGTTTTTGAAATACATCAAATCATTTTTCTTTCTGGATATATTAAATTTAATCTATTAGCTTGAAATTAAAACTAAAATAAAAGCTTCAAGAATTTTTTTTTCATTTTTTTTTTTAAATTCATTGTAAATTTTAAATATTGCATTTTTTGAATGCTTCCTAAATTTATGTGACAGATATCAAGAAAATTTTTGGTGTGTCTCTTTTTTACTAACAACAATTATTTTCTTTGAATGAATCTGATGTGAAACTGGGAAATGTTACCTCAAGAGGAACTGGTAAATATTATCAATCACTAAAGATACTCTCTCATTACATTCCTCACTTCTCCTGGTACCCTCTAACTTTACAAGAACCAGATCAGGCCGAAAATGGAGTACTGCTCCCATATATGGTCAGCAGCTGGGCATTCTTCATTTTTCCACCTTGACAGTGTCTCTGGGTCTTTGTGGGTGACGAATTATTTTCCAGCCCACAACCGATAAGCTGCAAACCTCTCACTGCTCTGTAACACTATACCTCGAGTGGCTCTTGGTCCTCGTTCAAGGTGAACACCATTGTAAAAAATGCACACGTAGGGGAATACACACACACACATATATACATGGTGCGATGGGTGAATTGTCGCCATTTTATATTTTTCATTTCGCGCATGCGCGTTGTTTGTTTTTTATTTTCTCGACTGCACAATATATTATGGTCAATTCACTTCACCAAAAACTTGGAAACGGCAAGCTATGCGCTTGGCATTCTCGCCCGGAAGCTCCAATACGAACATTTCAGTGTATTTGGGTGTCAATCTTAGGAGAGTACTGAGCATTTGGAAGATGTTGTTTGAGTCTAATAATGGTTACGAAGGTACGACACCTTAGAAAACTTACTCTGATCGTTCTGACGAGAAAGGAACTCCCGAATTTGTTGGTGAGGGCCTCAGACTCAACCTAGATGCACACATCAAGTGCCTTGAGGAGGTATTGCTACTATGGCTTCATGAGGGTGACAGCTGGAATACTCTATATCTGGCAAAAGAGTATACAAGGAGAACCCAGTCATAGCTGTCAGACAATTTATATGACGGCATCACTAGTTACATCTGGCCACCTACCGCCACAGCATCCCACTTGATTATTATATAGGCGGAGCAGTTTACCGAGAGATCAACCAAACTCCTTGTAAAACCAAAGATGAACTGAAGGCAAGGATTATCGTAGCTTTCACCGACTTAAACAAGGAAACCGTCCATAGAGAGTTGCAAAAAATTCCGAAGTCGTCTGTAGGCAAGAATTGAATCCAGTGCCAATTTTATTGAATAAAATTACTCTTTAGTATTTCAATATATTTTGTGCAGGATTAGAAAATATATCTGTTAATATGAAATGCTAGTGTTACTTTAATTATCGCGTAATTTAGACGACAATTCATCAATCGCACCCTGTATATATGAAGTGAGGTGTATATGAAAAGAACGACTTAGATAGACACCAAGCTAGCTAGATAGATAGACAGTAACAAATTTAGATTGATAGTAACAAATTTGAATATATATATATATATATTCTGATACTGATATCTATATATGATATATATATGATAAATATGTATATATATATATATATATATATATATATATATATATATATATATATATATATATATATAGATAGATAGATAGATAGATAGATAGATAGAAATTAATAGACCGAAATAGATAGATAGATAGATAGATAGATAGATAGATAGATAGATAGATAGATAGACCTGAAAAGACAAAGGGAGATTTGGGTACAGAGATGAAAAAAATGAGATTGATCGATATATATATATATATAGATAGATAGATAGATAGATAGATAGATAGATAGATAGATAAACTTAAATTAATAGACCGAGATAGATAGATAGATAGATAGATAATAAAAGATTTAGATAGTAAAAAATTAAATATATTCTAATACTGATATATATATATATATATATATATATATATATATATATATATATATATATATATATATATATATATATATAAATAGATGGATATTAATATATGATATATATATATATATACACATATATAAATATATATATATATATATATATATATATATATATATATATATATAGATAGATAGATAGATAGATAGATAGATAGATAGATAGATAGATAGATAATTGAACGATTAATCTTAATCTATGATTTGTCAGCTCTATTTCTTCTGTCCGAATCATGTCCATTTATCATTGTCACTGAGGCGTAAATAAAGTATGGGTCAGATATTGATCTCTTACCGGTCAGAACCATTTGAAAGGGCCTTTACTGCGCTTCCCTCTACCAATCCTTGCGAGTCACCTTTTCCTGCGTCCTTCCTTTGTCGATAGCAGTAGTAATAAGGGGAGTGCATTGGTAAATATCTGAGGTCTTTGAAGTTTTTCTCAAGTTCCTACACAGATACGGTGTTGATGAAGAGAAGGCTGGAAAGTGTTTTACTCGTGAGCCGAAAAGTTCACACTTCACAGTCAAGGGAGGTGGACTTCGGCGTATGACTTTCTTGATACTTTTCTTTGAGACCAAACTTATTCAAAAGGAGAGTCTACGTGGTGGCAAGTTACGATGCAGGCAATAGTTGCGCCTAATAATCGCAGCAACAAAACCCTAAAACAATACAAAAACAGGTAAGCAGACAGACAGATAGATAGATAGATAGATAGATAGATAGATAGATAGATCTCTATATTTTCTTATAGAAGAAAGCCTGCAATTTGAGCCATCAGTCGGAAGGATTCTTCCTGGAAGCATCATGATACAGGCAATGTTGTATCCAATACTTAAGACAACAATACCCTCTGTTGGTTT
The DNA here is from genome assembly GCA_903632075.3 of Acanthosepion pharaonis. Lineage (NCBI taxonomy): Eukaryota > Metazoa > Mollusca > Cephalopoda > Sepiida > Sepiidae > Acanthosepion > Acanthosepion pharaonis. Next base: position 1,643,208 of record CAHIKZ030005072.1, read on the forward strand.
TTCAAAGACAGATACACAGACAGATGGTTAGATATACTAAGTAACTGCATGAAGATAGATAGATAGATAGATAGATAGATAGATAGATAGATAGATAGATATGAACAGAGTGTAAAGAAAGAAAGAAAGAAATAAAGAAAGAAAGAAAAACAGACTGGGATAGTTAGCAAGCTATCTTATCTCTCTGGCTAGCTAACTAGCTAGATAGATAGATCGATAGAGACCTCGAACAATAGTGATGGCTAAGGTCTAAAATGCATTTAAAGTTGTTTTTGGGTTATTATTTTGGCCTTAATTCGAAGCTAATAGATTAATTTTAATATTTCCAATAAGCAAAATACTTTACTGTATTTCAAACCCAATTTAATTTGATTAGAATGATTTTTCTGAGAATCAGTAAAATCAACAGGATCAGCCATATTGAGAAATCTCTTAACACACAGACACACACATATTTGTATGTATGTATGTGCGTGTATACATGTATATACAATGTTTATATGCCCGTCTGTATGTGTAGGTACCGATTTTAATTCGAACAATTAAAACTGCTTTAACATAGATAAACCAAACAAAAAGGTGTACAGACACACATTTAAGTCAGGGACATTGGGAGGTGACAATCTAAGGTAATTTAATTTGATTTATGATTCCCACTTATCCTCTGCGTTACGAAGGCATTTTCCTCGCACACAATTTTTTCTTTCTTTTAAACAATTAAAAAAAAAACATCAATTTTGTTGAAAAATAATCTATTTTAAAAAATAAAAACGTTCATTCAGGAACCCCTAACGGATTATGTGCCCCGAAGCTTAAGCTGTTTTAGTTTCATTGTAGATCCGCCATTGAACAAAATTCGGTACACGTCGATGCTTAGCATGGCTGATGCTAACCTCCAGCAAAATGACTGATTGTCCCTTCTCGGGCTAACGTTCTCCGTAGACGTGAAGAAGAAAGATTATATTGACTCACTTGCTAGGTCTGCTGCCTTTATCTCGTAAGATAAACTGATTTCTACTACAGTAGTAGAACGTTTAGTTACTTCTATCGAGAAAAGGAATGTCTATTTTTTTCCTGTAACTAAAAAGGGCGTCTGGTAACGAAAAAAAAAAGACGTAAAATAATCAAATGATGTTGCAAAAGATCATAAAATACTTTCATTTGCAATTTCGGCAGGCTACCGTAACGAACAAAGAAAGGACTTTCAAATGTTTTATGATGCCACTGATTGAACACTGATGCGAGACCGTCTCTGCGCTGATCAGAGAAGTACCAACCTCTACTTGCACCACCTTAACTACATTTTAGACCCAACCTTTCACTAAACTTTCAATTCATTGATCAAAATACTAAAGTTAGATCGTCGTTTTTTTTGCTATGGGAGTTGTTTTTAATGATTGTATTAATGGTCGACTTATTTTGCTCGTTTGAAAATCATTCTCAGATTTAAATCGACACGGGTGACAAAATTCTGTTTTCCAATCTTTTAATAAAACTAACACATGATCCGAGCAACTAAAACACAGAGACGAGTACTATTGAATTAAAATTCGAAATGAAATCCCTTTGACTATGAAAGTGCAAAAGCGCTTCAACATAACATATAAGTCCGGCCATTTTAGAAAGTGAATTCTTGTCATTTCGCCAGATTTCTATTTCCTTATTAACTGTAATAAATCCGGCAGTAACGCTTCTAATCGGAAGACTGGGGGTTTTGAGGATCGTGGAGCTACCTCTTGACTACTGCTATTCCCAGGTCCATTCTGACCGGGGTGGTAGCCCGTGTGAGGGTGTTAGCTATGGGCAAATAGTGACCCACCCTCCCAAGTAAAATCACTAAGAAAATATATTCTGAAATGGACCGACAATTATTTTAATATATTTTCGTTTTATTCGTTATTTTTATAGTCTGTCTATATTTCTGAGATGAGGTATTATGTACATTATTCGGAGTATTGTCCTCATCTTTGTCGCCATATTTATCACAACGTTTCGGCCGTTGTACACTCAGGTCTTCTTCCTCAAGGACACATGGCACAGCGGATAAAGGCGTTGGTTAGATCCACTGACAAGACCCAAAGAGTGTAAGTTCAATACCCGGTTAACAGGAGATAACTGATAACTGACATCCATCAAAACATGGCACGTGCAACTAGAACAGTCTACCCCCGTGAGCGAAATAAAGGGTTCCGTTCGACATTCCAACCACCTGATGTCATCAACATATCATCATGTATACCTATATCATCAGCATACCCTTTCACCTCATCATCAATAACTAACATAAACTAACACAGTTTTTTTTTACTGCTGCGACCATTAAAAATCGTGCTGAAAAATATACTCTGCCCTTTGACAGAGCCTCGTCTGGTGATCCTCTCTGCCCGGAGTTTGACCAGCCCGGCTGGAGACGAACACCGACTGCAGGATATCTACCAACCGCCCAACGCAGACAGATGTGGCACAAGGCCGAATTTAATGTGGGCCATCCGAGCCCTTAGGCTCGGCCAAAAAATTCCCGTTGACCCCGAATAAAACGGGATCCGGTAGCTGTTTCTCGAGACGAGATTCTGCCCTTCGACATAGCCTCGTCTGGGGATCCTCTCTACCCAGAAGCAGAGAGTTCGACCAGCACAACTGGAGACGAATCTCCGACTGCAGACCAACATACAGTATTTACTATTGTATTTACGTCATTTGGGAAATACCCATTATCGCCCGTAGGTATGCTTTCAGGGTAACTTACAGCGAATTTCAAACGGAAAACTTTATTTACTATACGGGGATAGATTGTTCTTGTTTCGCTATCAATGTCTTCATTTTAGTAGTGATCACCAAATGCTAACACTGTTTCCACTGAGACTAAGTTTGTACTACTGGTCCCAGGGTTTGAACACACAATTATGAAGTTAGAAAACGTGGAGTCTGAATCTTCTTGCCTGCCTGCTGCTGAAGCTTCTGCTTCTGCTATCATTTTTTACCTTATTCACTACCACAATAACGAAAAACTGCTAAATTATGCAAGATATTCGAAGATATGTACACTGGAACGGGAACAATCTATCTCCATACAATGATAGTTCAGCTCCAAATTCTCTAATGCTTACCCAGATCGAAAAACACCTGACGAAGGCCGGGGACGTAACGGTTGAAACGTTATAATAACAATAAAATAAATTAATGAAAATAACATTCGGTTTGTATACGTTATCTTAATTGATGAAACCTCTCTTGTGATCACATAAGAACACTAAAACTTACAATTAAAATTGATCGACATTTTATTTAGCCATTACAATTGATCGACATTTTATTTAGCCATTACGATTGCGACCAAAGGACTGCAAAGTAAAGAATATTGACCACGAAACGAAATTATATCATTGACAATTAAGGCGGTCAGTGAATTTCAAAGGCAACATTATTTGACTAAATTCTAAATTTAAATTTAGTGCGTAATATCGCCATGTTTTTAGAACCAACAAAACTAAACCAGCTGAAACGTATTCGCTCGATTAAGACAAACGTCCCGCCTTTGAAATATAAGCTTTGATTAATGTGCGAGTTGCTTTTGGGAAGGGAAAGAAACGGACTGTTCGGATCAGGCGCCTTGTTGGAACATTTGGAAAGGAAATGTTGTGAACTTGACCAATGATGTGGTGAGAATCTGAAACGCCAATTTCGTATTCGATCAAAACCCGCAAATAGAAACACGCCTTCGACCCACGTTCAAACTGATTTAATATCCGAATTATTTATGCCCGAGTGACTATAGCAGAGTTTTAAATTACTTGAACTGTCCATACAGAAGAAAAACTGAGATTAGTTTAATCACTTGTTCTTGCGTTAAATGATTCTTTAAAGCATTTCATCTCATTTCATATCGAAGGTGTGTTTTAGATCGAGCCTTCCTTATCTAAAAGATCATATCTCCACATGGAAGACAGTAAATCCACTAAGACACAAGTGGTTACTGAGTGTTGAAGAACAAAAAAGTAAGAGAAACGTTAGGGTGCGAGATGTACAGAAGTGTAATCAAGACTGTAGATAGCGAATGACATTGCGTTTAAATCTTTGAAGATCAAAGTTGGCTGCGTAGAAAGACGCCGGAAGTGTGTTCTGCTTTCCGACAATTTATTCAACTAGTTATGCGCCATGCTTAGACGATCATGTATCTTTCAATATATCACTGATGTTTCTATTTCTTTCTGCGGTAGATCAGTTGCCGTCCAGGGATATAGAACCCGGTCTGCTATTTACCCATAGCTGGGGGAGAAGAGGATTAACACCTTTCCCAAGGGTATTAGCACATAAGTGAATGTAATGGAATGGAATTCGAACTCGGTTCTCCGATTCCACAATCCGAGCCGCTATCCATTACTCTACAGTGCCACCTCTTTGGAAGCCGCCTTTGCTTATCCCATGAAGATACTCCGCCAAACTGCCAACTCTATCATCTATAACTCGAATTCTTGCACATAATTTGCAACAGTAATTCTTCAGTCTGCTATAATGAAGGAACCGGTTTCATTGATCCTATCATGATTCCCATCGCGAGGTTTATCAGTAAGGTGGTTCTGTGTCCGCAAAATAACTGTTGACTATAAAGACATGAACCCTACGCGACCTGTACAATTTCCTCTATCTTTTATCTTTCTAGCTTTTATTCGCTTTGCTTCATTTCTTCCCTTACAATAACCATTATCTCCGACAGAGATCCAACCCGGAAACTTTTCATTTTAACGAATTTCTGCCCTGCCTGCCAACGAGGCAAGTGAAAGTATTTAGAATTATTACTCTCACTCTTTGTAAAAAGAAAGTAAGAGAAACGTTAGGGTGCGAGATGTACAGAAGCGTAATCAAGACGTTAGATAGCGAATGACATTGCGTTTAAATCTTTGAAGATCAAAGTTGGCTCCCAAGAAAGACGCCGGAAGAGTGTTCTGCTTTCCGACAATTTATTCAGCCAGTTATGTGCCATGCTTAGGCCATCATGTATCTTTCGATATATCACTGACGTTGCTATTTCTTTCTGTGGTAGACCATTTGCCATCCAAGGCTATAGCACCTGGTCTGTCCTGCTATTTACCCATAGCTGGAGGGAGAAGAAGAGCATTAATATCTTTCCCAAGGGTATTAACACGTACGTGAATGGAATTGACGGGAATTCTGAACCGTTGTATCGTAGAAATGATTAAAGATATCTTAGTGAAATTTTTATAATACTATTGGATTCTACTTTGAGCAATATGAATGTATACTTACTCTCCAAGCTTAACAGAAGAGGCCTTATGAAATCGATTATAAACGAAAATGACATATATATATATATATATATATATATATATATATATATATATATATATATATATATATATATAATTCCAGGATCATTTTCAAACTTATTCAAAAAATTCTAACTTTCAGTCCTAAAGTACCTTAGTGCCTTACCGTTTTCAAGTATGATTCCATTTTCAAGTCTTTTATCACTGCTCTTTGGACTGTCATAGCTGAAACTCTTCTCTCATTTACGAAACATCTTATGAATTAATTGGATCTTTTCTAATTGATCTCTTTAGCTCTAAGTTGAAATGATGACCCCTCTTCCTGTTGTGACATCCTCATCTAGTTTCTTCTCCACTGTTCCCTAATTTTTAAACTTATTCCCCTTTTCTCTTGATGGTTCATGTGTGGAGTGAAGATGGCAGGCAGGGTATGAATGTTGGTACTATTACTGAAGGCCTGAATGAGGTTTTTCCTCTCACCTTTGCTCAATTGGGAAGGTATACTTAGGCGAACGCAAAATGATTTTATTCTGTCCTCTTTCAAGATTAATAACTCAAAGTGATTCTTACAGCAAATGGTGTTAAGATGGCTAGATGTTTCATCTGAAAACCTGCAAATAAAACTAAGTTTACTGTTTTTTTTAAAGATATTAAACATTTAGTGGGATGGACAATTATATCGTAAAACTACACAATTTGGAAAATTTTGCTGTTACAGCCTGCATATATATATATATATATATATATATATATATATATATATATATAGAGAGAGAGAGAGAGAGAGAGTCATCCACATACAGGCCTGTTCCCCTGTACCGCAACTCATCATTGTGGCTAGAAATCTGATTGCTTCAAGATGATATCGGAACCAGGTGAGAAACTGAAATTCTAACGTATTATACGCGAATTCATACAAACGACAGCAGCCAGAGGGCTCAATTCGTTAATGAAGGGAGTTGCATTAATAGCGGCGACGGCTACTGTTTTGGAATTATCTTTTCCTTAATAGTGCTCGATCAAAATAACTTGTGCGTAATATATATATATATATATATATATATATATATATATATATATATATATATATATATATATTATGTTTATACGTTCTTTTTAAATATATAAATATTTAAGTAAATGCTCTGTTTATAATAAACAGTATTAACAACATTTACCGGCTTGAATATCCGAAAAATTTTCATAGAAAATATGCGTTCTTCGATAGGAATCAAACCTGTATCCTATACGGAACCGTCATATAGCCTTTACCGATTAGGCCACAGAGGAGCGTTGGGTTAGCAAGGTCAATTCTACATGGTTTTCTCTCATACATTCATATCTGCTTTATTATAAACAGAGCAGATACTTAAATATTTGTATCTATAAAAAGAACGTATAAACATAAAAAATGTCTTAAAAATAATTTTCGGACTTTGCCCATTTCATATATATATATATATATATATATATATATATATATATAATTTTTACACTGATAATTCCTTTTAGGTGAAACCTAGGTAGATTTACCTTGCTCTTTAGGTTTCTATTAGGTTTGCTCTACTTTGTGTATTGAGTACTTTACTTAGTTTCTTTTACTCGTTTCGGAGGGTTTTTTTTTTTCTTTGGACTCTAAGATAAAACTCTGGACGATTGTTTTCGCCTCAATTTCATGTTCTTAGTTCTTTCGTTTTTTTTTTATTCCTCATTTTCCTTGGGTACTGGTTTCTTCTATTACAAGCCGAAATACCCAAGATTTTTTCCAAGCGAGTACCACTATACACACACACACACACACACACACACACACATATATATATATATATATATATATATATATATATATATATATATATATATATATTATAAATTAATTGATTTAAAATATGTTTTTTTTCCGCTACACAGTTCTAACCATGTTTCAAAAATAGAAGCTAAAAGCCCCGAATTTAATTTTGCAATTAAATTAAAAGCATTAGTTCCATTTCATCTTCAAGCGAATTTTAGAGTAACTTTTAAAAAATTACTGGGTTTTAAAGACACAGCAAAAATCACGTTTCCATGTTTTTAAAAAAAAAAAAAATCCAGAAGACATCCATTCAACGGATGTCAGTTTTCATTGAAAAATACATCCCTAACCCCTTACCAAATTGTAGCTAATAACTGATACAATGATACTGACATAACGAAAATCTAGTCATCCCTTGTCCAATTGAAGTAGAATATTCTGTAACCATATTTTAAATCAATTAATTTATAATATTAATGCTCTGTAAATTTACATTGAGCACTATTTTGTAAAAATAAAAATATCTATAAGAACACTGGATTTTATATCTTACTGTTCTTTCTTTTTATTTATATACATATATATATATATATATATATATATATATATGTGTGTGTGTGTGTGTGTGTGTGTGTGTGTGTGTGTGTGTGTGTAATTACATTCCCAGACCAACGCAAATGATCAGAAAGCTACTGAAGATGCAGACGCGAAAACAAATTTTTACTGCGTTACTTTATAATCGATAACTGAAAACGAATAAGAATAAAAGAAAATAAATTAATTTAATGAAATAAATAAACAAAGGAGGGCAACACACAGACTTGGTCTCACGTTTTCAACTTGCTTCAAGTGGAGCTGATAAAGCGAATCTATAGCTGAATCTACTGCAAGGAAAGTTGGTTTATTGTGTCGTGCCAGAAGGTTTTTTTTCGTCAAAATCTATCTTACACACTTATAAATATATCACTCGTCCGTGTATTGGACCCTGCTACCATATCTAGTCTGATGCTCCTTCTATTCATCTCGAGATCCTTGACAAAATCCAAAAAATGATCTGCAATGTAATCGACCCTGACTTCACATCTCGACTTCAATCACTTTCTCACCGACGTGACTTCTCTCTGCCTGTTCTATAAATAATTTCATGGCAACTGCTCTGACGAGCTTTTTTCCTAGATGCATCAACTACATGAAGGTAACCTTGCTTCTAGATTGGCATCTAAGTCCAACACGCTTACTGCTGAAATAGGTAAATGCAACCGCCCCTTCCCTCCTGTAGAACTCTCTTCCGTTTACTTGCTTCCCTGATAACTACAATGTTTAAAAATTTAAACATAATGTCAATCGTCATCTATCTTCTTAAATCTCGTCCATCTATTGATCCAATCTCCCCTATACTCATTCTTTTTCTCTCGCCTTCACTGCCTGTAACCTCCTGCATAGTGACATTCCCGCCTTGCATGTGGTGGAATGATTAAAAAATAATAAATAAATAAAAGACCAACACAGACTTCTAAATAAACGATGAGAACTCATCACAGAGACGAAAAATAAAATGAAAGTGTTGCTTAAAAATCGAAAGCTGAAAACAAACAAGTATAAGCGAATATAAATAAATTATCATCGTCATCATCAATGACTTTTGTAATCGTAAAACGGATACGAATGTAGAAGCCACACTAACTCTTTCCCACAACAGCCTATTGTTACAGTTTTTTGTGTATATATGAGTGTAACTAGTGAGTTAGTCAAAATGACTTAATTCCCTTTATAATCTACCAATAGAAGATTAACCAATCAGAAGCCGCAGAACATTGTATCCGTCGTGTATAAAGGCGGCCATTTTGTTTACCCTACCCGAATGACCAGTGCCAACTTGTCCGGCGAAGGTGACAGAAGGAAGAACTACGCTTTCCTACTTTTCTCCAAAACATTCACTGCTAACCTCTGGATTCTATACTCGAAACGACCGTCGAAATGTCTAACATCTATTAACGGCAGTCATCAGCAATTCTGGTCGAGAATAAATAAATAAATAAATAAAAGGAAATAAAATAAACGTAAATGAATAAAATAAATTAATCCAAACAAATAAATAAGTAAAGGAATTAAGTAAATAGTAAACAAATTAACAAACTACGTACGCTCAAATAAATACAAGAAAACCTAATAATATCATCTAACAATAAACTAATTAATAATAAATTAAAAGAAAT
>CAHIKZ030005072.1:1657500-1667500 GCA_903632075.3 Acanthosepion pharaonis
TTTCTTTTAAAGTGTGCAAGATTAGAAACTATATAATTCGCTAAAAAGAGACAAGAATTAAGATTAAACATTCGAAACATGTTATAGATATCGTTTTATGTATTCCATACTACAAATTCACTTCTAAAATGTATTATCATCAATGAAAAACTTTTATTGATTTTATAATTAAAATTTTAACAAATACTTGCCGTTAGTCATTCACGAAAGAAAATATTAATATGATACTAAGAATAGATTTCGTTATATCTATCTATATATATATATATATGTGTGTGTGTGTGTGTGTGTGTGTGTTTGTGTGTGTGTGTGCAACTATTCTAACATGAATTATATCTGTAGAAGAGTCAAACTGAATGAAAAGACTAAAGGATATATATATATATATATATATATATATATATATATATATATATATATATATATATATATATATACCAATGAAGGAAAATACAAGTGGAAAGGATGTATCAAAATACTTTTTTCAAAATTTGGGACGGGATTTTAACACCTAAACATCGACAACAGTCCATATGAACATATGTCTGCAAATCCTTCGTTTATGAGTTAAAGAATGTTTATGTTGGATGGTTTTCTGTTGTATGTAGACTAGGTTACATTTTTCAATTGTGTACTTTTGTGGCAGGTCTTTCTTCTTCGTTTAATGTGTGTAGTAGTGAGATAACTGGGAAAAGTTTTCCGTTTAATAATAGCAGGGTATTCATATCGTAAGCAAGCAGGTGCGATTTTTACATGCAGCCGCGGGGATGGATAGTGGGAACGTGGCTTCAGGATGTATCAGATCGCATTTCCAGACCGAAGCCTGCCGAATCATCCAAACTTTGCTGCTGTTTATCGTCACGTTGCTGTTACAGGATCCGTGTCACTACATACTAATTATGGATCGAAGAAGACCGAGATCCACTCGTAATCCTGACTACGAAGAACCAATTCTGCAAGCTGTCGGAGATGAACCATGTATCAGCACGCGTCAAGCGGCCTTAGCATGTCATATATATGATAGTACCACATGGAAGGTACTTCAAGATCAGCTCCTGTATCCGTATCATTGTGCAGCGTCTTTTACCCGTTGATAATTCACCACAGAACTTTTGCCTTTTTGATGATTTATTGCACAAACTGCTGATCTGTTGTCTGTCTCTTCAGGCTTGTTTAGGGATGAGGCAAGATTTGGAAGAGATGCTGATCCAGGATCATGGCACCACAAACTATTAACCGAAGAAAACCAAGATCCGCTCATAAGCCTGGCCACGAAGAACCAATTCTACAAGCTGTCGGAGATGGTCCAGGTGTCCGAACACGTCAATTGGCTCTAGCATAGTTACCTCCACGAGATCGCTAAAAAAAAAAAGAAGAGCATAGCATGTAGAAAAAGACGCCAAACTTGACGAAAACAAAATTTCATCGTCTAAATGTTTATGTTATTATCAAGAGGAAAGCTCAAAGTATTTTGGGGGTATTTTTTTACATTTTTTAATTGTTCCTAACACGTCCGTAATTTTCGTTAAATATCTTGTTTATTTTTTGAGTCAGCAAAATTGACCATTTTTTCCATTTTATAAAAAAACTGGAAATCTTACTTTGAAATTCTATCAAATATCAATTAACATTTTTTCAAAACTTATTTTAAGAAAATCAGAAATTATAATGTTTATTTAAATTATTTTGAACTAAGCTTAACTTAGCTTCTGCGCCGAAAAGATGTAATTTGAAAATAAAATAAAGCAGGTCATAAACTTTCGCGTCACTTGAGAGATGATAAATGACATATTGACGGATTCCGTGAGGATAATTTGTTCTACGGAAGGAGAAAAGTGAAATAATTTACATTTATGTGAACAAATTATTTACCTCGTTATTTTTAAGGAAAACTTCCAGCGCTCTAATATTTTTTTGTTTTTTGTACTTAGCTTTCATCTTTACGTTTAAGATGCTTTATGGAAAATATATTATAAAGAAATTAAAATAAGACTGTTAAGAGTAAGATTAAATTTCATAAGAAAGATATCTAATTAATTTATAGGTACCTTTCTTATGAAATTTTAGCAGAAGTGTATATAAAATACTATAATTTTATGTACATGCATTACATTTTACTGTGTTATTTGTATTTCCATTCGTTTTATTATTAATTTTGATATTTCATTGATGGAAAAATGTCATAACTGAGATTAATATAAAAATTAGATCATATAAATTTCATAAGATGATACTGATACTTGTAGGTACCCTTCTCAGTTGAAATTGAAAAATCAAATTAACTATTCCACACGTGTTTCGCAAAAGTAAAGGTCTTAACAGTGGAGAACAATGCTTAATTCAAATAACGCAACATAATTGTATTCTGGTTGGTCTTCCGTACTTTATAATTCCATCCTGATTATAAACACAAAATTACATTTCTTAATTACTGTGGATCTTCTGATTAGTCAAAATGATACAATTTACAACGCGCTAAAAAAAGATCTATCTCATAAGGACACTTAGGAAACCCGATGCGGCTTTTAACTTATTTTATAATATTTTAACAACTTAAATGTAAAAATATATAATTATAATTAAAAAATAACAGATAATTATTAAAAATTCATTTTTCATCGTAAAAATTTTGTGCTTTCGGAAAATATTCTCCATATTCATAAAAACAGCTAAAAGCAAATAAAAGCATTTGACATTAAATATCTTTGTTTTATTGCGTTTTGTATGTTACAATTCAGAGCTGATTTTCAGATAGGGTGGGAGTCCAATTAAAAAAAAAAAAAAAAACATGATTTGCATTCCTTAAAATCTATTGCAATCACTAAATCCGATGCGATTGAATTTCTAGCGCTTTCATAAAATTAGTTATGGGAGGGTAATAGATATAAAAGAAATATTTCTGTCATGACTTTAATAAAAAAAAAACATATTTATAATAATTTCGATCATCTGTGAAGAGTTCCTGAAAGTTTCATTAACATCCGACAATTATTTTTATTTTTGCAAGATTTTCCAAATTAATGTGTGTCATACCAAAAAAAAAACGTGTTAAATATTTTATATGTTATTTTACTAGTTCCTGAGATACAAAGCGAAACAAGGTTTTTTTAATTAAAATTTAGAATGTTCTAAAAAGAAGGAAACATTTTTTAAAATAATTAAAAAAAAAACATTGGTCTTTCCTCTTAATAATAACATAAGCATTTAGACAATAAAATTTTGTTTTCGGCAAGGTTGGCGTCTTTTTCATCATGCTATGCTCTTTTTTTAGCGATTTCGTGGAGGTACCTACCCTAGCATGTGGTACATATCATAATACCGCTTGTATGGTACTTCAAGAGAAGCTCCCGTATCCGTATCATTTGCAACCGTGCAGGGTCTTTCGCCCTATAATCATTCACCACAGGAAAAATTTTTTCCGATGGTTTATTGCACAAACTGCCGATTTATTGCTTGTCTCTTTAGTCTTATTTATGAATGAGGCAACACTTGGAAGGGATAAATTAACAAATTCACTTAGCCAACATCTGAGGGTGAATCGAAATCCCCATGCTACAATACAGGCTAGACACCAGCATTAGTTTACGATTAATGTGTGAGCTGGAAATGTAGCTGACTGTTTGGTAGATCCACATGTCTTTCCTGCACGTTTTACAGATCATTACAGGATTTTATTTCGAACACACTTCCAGACCTGCTAGAGGATGTACCTCTGCTAATAAGAAAAGGCATGTTGTTCATATGTGATTGGGTTCCAGCACATTTTAGTCACATTGTTCGCGATGCACCAGCTGACATCTACAATGAAAGACGGATCGTTAGGTTAAGACCGGTTCCATGACCTGCACATTCCCCCGACCCGAATCCGGTTAATTTTTACCTGTGAGGCCACCTAAGATAATTGGTTTATGCAACAGACATTAATAATGCAGAGACGCTTCATCAACGTGTCATGGGCCTGCGAAACATTTCGACATCGCGGGAGATTATTTGAAAGGATCCGCTAATCAGTCGTTATATACGAATAAAGTGCCGCTGCCGACATTTGAGTTTGGACATAGAACGCCAGAGAGCAATCACAGGCGATCCCATTATTGAAGTAAGTAAACCGCGTGAACACAGAGGAGCCACATATATATAGGAAGTAGCTGACGACAGACGATCGTTATTCCTAGTTTATCCTATATGCTATACGATCGCTATTTCTTTTCTATTCTCTATTATTATTCGGATCTCTATTTCTAGTCTATCCTCTATTATTATGTGAATCACTGTTTCTAATCTATCCTCTATTACTATTCGGATCTGTATTTCTACTCTATCGTATATTACTATACGGACCACTATTTTCTATTCTATTCACTATACTATTTCTCTATTCGGATCACTATACGTTGGTTACTATTCGAGTGAGTATTATTGAGCAAGTACTATTAGTGAGAGATTATTCGAAGGCGTCTGACACCGGCATTGTTCAACGGTGTTTCTATAGTTGGATCTGCGATTACAAAGTCTCTACTACAACGAGCATGATGAAAGTGACAACGAGTATTTCTTTGCATTACAAAAGTGGCAACGCGCGTTCGTTGACATCAGAAAATCAATGATCCGACAGGTTCATACCTGTGTAGAATATAGCGGAAGACATTTTGAGCATTGATTATGAGTTTCTGTGTTGAGGTAAAACAATGGCCGTTTGGACAATAATTTTCTATGGACAGTTTACTTTGTTTTGATGTCAGGAACCCGCTCCTAATGTTTGTAAATGTATGCTTGTATTGTATCTTGGATTTTAAATTTAGCAGCGTCTACCCTAAATTTTAAACATGAAGCATTTGCGAATATATGTTTATTTGTACTTTTTGTCCTTGTTATGGTGGGAGGAACTCGCTCTCAATGTTTGTAAAAATATTTTTGACACACTTTATATATATATATATATATATATATATACAATCATGGAAATCATCCATATAAACAATAACAAACTATCATCACTGTCTTGTCCGTATATTGCTGAATATATTGTACAGTAATTGTCATCTTTGATAATGGCTTATGTAATCCGAAAACTTAGATTGGATTAAAAAATATGGATCAATATTGTGATTTTCTTTCTTCGTTTAATGATAATGTTATTAAGCTTATCTGACGATATGAAAAGAATTTATATAAAACAAAATGACAACACTTATCTTTATTATTTAATGAAACATATATATATATATATATATATATATATATATATATATATATATATATATATAGTAAAGTAAAGGTCATAAAAAGAATAAAGTTAACGTAATGGCGAAATCACTTCGCTAAAAGATTAAATAAAGCATTAAATCACTAGCCATTCGTTGATTGACGGAGACCAACCCTCTCCCGCCCGGATTTGAATTGGGAGCTTTCCTTCTCCTAGATCGGTTGCCACACAAGCATTTAGCAGGACATACTGTTCTTTAACAGTATCAATAACATCTTGACTAAGATAGATTGATGGATACCAACCCTCCCCAGGCCGTTTTGAATTAAGAGTTTTTCTTGAACCCAGTCTGTATAGCAGGACAGACTAGTCTTGACCAGTAACGTCTTGAGCAAGATAATTTGACAGATCCCAACCTTGACAGTTTTCTTTCTCCTAGACTGTTTGCCACCCAAGGCTATAGAACGCAGCCTGTCTTGCTACTTAGCAGAACATACTTGTCTTGACCAATAACAACTTGAGCAAGATAGCCTGACGGTGTATAACCCTCTCCAGGCCAGTTTTGAATTCAGAGTTCTGACACCAAAGGTGCTGCCCTGTTATTTAGGCTATAGAACATAGAACCCAGTCTGTCCTTCTCCTCCCATAGATGAGAAGAGAAGAATAGAATTCATACCTTTCCCAAGGGTATGGTTAGCACGTGCTTCGTCTTCTATAAATAATTTCATGGTAATTGTGCGGATGAGCATTTCTCTCAGGTACCTATTTCTTTATGGATTTAAGCGCAGTACTGGATTGGCGGTTTGGTCTCATCATTTTAAAGTTGAAATGGCGAGATGTAACAATTCTATGCTAACGTATTCATTTATCGCGCTTCTCGTTAGTAGAACTCATTTCCGGCTTCTGGATTCTGAGTGAGCTTTGGCTTCCGAAAAATTAAACACAATGTCAATCGTTATCTTCTGATTTCTCCATTCTTGTTCTTTTATTTTCTCTTAATATCACTTCATCTCTCATATTCTATAACATTCAGTAATGCGTCTTAGTGTCTTTATCATCTTGTTTGGGATTAAATAATTAAAAATATATATATATATATATATATATATATATATATATATATATATATATATATATATATATATATATAAGTTTATTCCAATCTACGTAACTTTTTCCATGTCTCTTAAATTATCTCGGTCTTTCACTATCTATATATCTATTCCACTATTTTGCTCTCTCTCTCTCTCTCTCTCTGTGTATCTATCTATCTATGTACATATACATACATATATATATATATATCAGATCATGTGCACATTTATCTTGTAATCTATTCATCGTTTGTTCTGTTTTCTTAGTATCGATATATATTTATTTCTGGACATATTAATCTATTTCAAATAATTAATATACATATCTATCTATTTCTGTTTGCATCTATCTATCTATCTATCTATTGCAATTTGCATCTATCTATCTATCGACCTATCTATCGATCGATCGATCTACCTATATCATTTTGCTTCTATATCAGTTTGCTTCTATATCAGTTTGCTCCTATCTATCTATCTATCTATCTATCTATCTATCTATCTATCTATCTCAGTTCGCTTCTATTTCATCTTGCTCCTATCTATCTATCTATCTATCTATCTATCTATTTATCTATCTATCTATCTTAGTGTGCTTCTATTTCAGCTTGCTCCTATCTATCTATCTCAAATACTATTGAATAGGTGGAAGTTGGACTTTTTTACGATCAAGGTAATTCGATTTTATTATTATCATTATTATTATTATATGATTTTATTGGATTCATTGTTTTTCATAAAGTCTTAACTCACAACACATCTGACTCAATATCTTTTATGATCTTTCCTAAATAGGCAGCATTGATTTCTCCGAATCTTGGCCAATTCCCTGATTGTGTCGTCTGACTCACGTAAAATCTCAGCGACATATTCATAAATTGTCCAGCACAGCAAATAAACTCGTTATTCTTGAACAATCAGACGCTGCTATGAGAGTAAAAGAAAAAAAAATGGCTGGAACACTAATAAATAATTGCTAAAAAAAATTACAGCATTTTTGCAAATCTTGACGGCGCCAGTAGTCTTTCAAGACCAGAGTTTTGCTTGCAGATGTTAGTCTATCTTGGCATTGTATTAACAGAATGACGAGAAATCTTACTCAGACATTCCAAAAAATATTGGAATATTGAAATATACTTTTCGGAATCTGAGTGAAGTAATTTTTAAATGCCACGCCCCTTCAGAGCAGAGGCAATAATGACTCTCCCCAGCTTTCTTTATTTAATTATGCGTGAATTGTTTAAGCTCCATCGTCGAGTTGTTTCTTGTTTTCAGAACAGTTTTGCAGTAGGCATTCTCCTACACTAGCTGCCAGTCAACACTAGACGTATAAATCTACTCTGCCATTTATGTCATCGCTGTAAAATAAAGTGATGTCTCCATGCCTTTCTCAAGTACTTTAGAGTGAAAATATAAACAACACATTAGGCACTAATTTGAAACCGGCTCACCGTTTCTAATTTTGCATATAACTATAACCCCTAGTCGAATAACATTTCAGTACTAAGGTTTGTTTTCTGAGGGTTACAATGTACTCCTGTAGAAGGCCCGACTGCCGCTCATGGTAGAGCGTTACAGAGTAAGAGATAGAGTTTATGCGGATATATAGAGAAGATAACGGTTAACCGTAGACATGAACAGGCTATGAATATAGTGATCGAGGAAGCATCATCTTGGGGTTGGTTTCAGAAAGCAGCGATTTGTGGGAAGTAGCTGCTTGAGAGAAAATTACATCTCATCACTTAAATCCCGTGGGGGATAAGGTTGGTTCGCTACAATGGGCGTGGCATGGTGAGTCTTAGCGGTGAAAGTTAAAACTGGTGGAACTAAGACATTGAGTTCGTCTGATTCCTTTCCATGGAAACGCTGACAGTGCACTGAGAGGCTTGCTATGTTTCATCTGTGTGTGTGTGTGTGTGTGTGTGTGTGACAGAGAGAGAGAGAGAGAGAGAGATTGTATGGTGGAAATTAATTTGTCACCCACAGGGACCCGGAAACGCTTTATAGACTCTATCGAGATTGGAAGGGGAAGACTGAGATGCTCCTGCCTATATATGGCAAAATTAATTCTTGGAACACGGAATAATGGAACATGAAACCACTGCGGACAGTTAAAAAATACGACACATGAAATGAGCAGATTAAATATCAATATTTTAGACATATACGAAACCTGATGGGCAAACACTGAAGATTTTGTCAATGACAAACACATGATCATATATCAAATGGAGAGAAATATGAAACAATAGTTGGATTGATAGTGATACTCTCAATTATCTGAAAAAAAAGTCCTGTTTTTAAACTGAATGGAAAGCCTTTCAACATATCCATCATAGTTGACTATCACCGATCGAACACAGGTACAGAAGAAGAAATTGAAAAGCTTTTCTCTACGCTACGCAAAACCAAGGCTCAATGCAAGAAATTACAATTGTCATGGGAAACCTGAATGTCAACCGGACCGTCATCTAGCGATATTTTGGGCATATGCGAATCGAAGTGGGCAAACAATGCAAATTTCGTCAGAGACAAACAGAGGGTCATATATGCAGGTGTGGAGATATACAAAACAGGAGCTGGATTGATACTAGATACTGTTGGAATTTTGGGGTTTCCTGGTGTACTACTGAGCCAGCCAAAATGTGCTGACTCATTTTATAGTTCATCAATAGAAGGATTAACCAATCAGAAAGCTCAAAATATTCAATGCGATGTATATAAAGGCGGCCATGTTTTTTCCCGAATATTCACTGCCATCCTTTGATATCGAAGACTGAAGATTTACGAAACAGCTGCTGGTGGTACTGGTGCTGATATAGTCAGATTCAGTAGAGTGCCTGACTCGTGACTGTTAATCTTTAACGTTATTTCGTTGAACAGAATACGTACTGCTCTGTATTCTATGTTCATATACTATGGTGAACATAGTCAACAGATACTGATATTATCTTAAAGAATTCCTGTTTTTAAACAGAATGGAAAGCCTTTCAGCATGTCCAACATATTTGTTTATGCACTGGAAGCCCACGGTACGGAAGAAGAAATTGAAACGTTTTACTATACGCTAAAGAAAACCAAGGCTTCTTCAAATTGCAAGAAAGTATAACTGTCATGTGAAGCCCGAATGCCAAAGTAGGCAGCTAGAGATATGGTGAAATCGTTGGCAAATTCCGGTGTGGGACTTGTAATGATTACGGAGAAAATGAGTACTAAATCGTGTAGGGCGAATAACGAGGTTATAGCCAACCACTTGTTTCAAGAACATCCAAGACCAATATAGAGAAGAAAAAAAAAACAAAAAAAAGCAGATCGATTACATAACTATCAACTAAAGATTCAGGAATGCAGATTTACACTGCAAGACATGCCCAAGTGCCGACTGTGGAAGCCATCTCCTTCCAGATATAGGTAAACTTAGAGTGAAACTACGGAAATTGAAGATGGTCAAGGCAGCAACAGACTCTTGAACGACCCGGATGTGAAGGAGAAAGATAGGGACAGCGTGAAAAGCAAATACGAGGGACAACATGGAAATGGAAACTCGAAGTGGGTAGGAAACATTAAGAGAACTTTTGGTAACATCAACAATCAAGATGATTTTAAAGCAATATAAGAAATAAATAAATGGATTGCAAATTAAATTGTCACCATGATGAAAAGGAGACAAAAGAAAAACAAAACAAAAATAATGCTAAGA
>CAHIKZ030005072.1:1672500-1682500 GCA_903632075.3 Acanthosepion pharaonis
TGAAATAAAACAATAATTTGAAATTAAATTAAACAAATTATTGATCAGAATAGGGTTTTTCTTAAAGTATTATTCAAATTTCATCGATTGCTTTGCGAAATTGAACGAACCATAGCGTTTGTAAATCTCAAAAAAATGTTAGCGATAACTTCAACAATACTAAATATTGTGAGGATTTCCACACCAGTCAGCGTGTTGCAAAAAAAATCTAATATATAAAATTCTGTGACTTTCGTTAGTCTGTCTGTCCCACCCTCTAAACTGGCCATACATTGACCGATCGAAAGCATATTTTAGGGAGGGCTGCAGACAGTTAAGAGAATACAAAATATAGTTGTTTTTATTTGAACGAAAGATAGAGTTTGTAAATTTCGAAAAAAAAATTAGCGTTAACTTCACCGATACTAAATTCTGCAAAATAATTCTAGTTCCAAAAAAAAACAAAAAAACAATCAATATCTAAACAAACTTTATGTTGGGCAAAAAATTGTTCTAATTTCAAACATGTGTCAGCAAACAGAGGAATATGAAACCACAATCCCACAACATAGGAATTATCACCCTTTCTTCAAACGAGACAACAATTCAAAATAGTACATCACAGATTTTGAGTTTATTAATCTTTTTTTTTAATCAATTGGGGTGAATTTCCTGTCTTTGAGACAAAAGATCTTCAATTATACTGATTCCCACAGAACAAGTCTCAAATACCATTTGTATACAATTTCTATGAATCCTTTTTTTTATTATCTATTGTGCCGAGCGTATTTGCAATCTTACTTATTACAACAAGTGTTTGTTTGTTTTTTAAGCTGAGTATAAATTTCTGAAAATTTTTTATGAATTTTACTCCATGCAAGGCAGTAAAGCCACTAAGATACAAGGGGTTACAGGGTTAGGGTTACAAAAAAAATCAATATCTCAACAAACTTTATGTTGTGAGCAAAACTGTCCTGATTTAAAAAAATGTGCCAACAAGCAGAAGAATATGAAGCAACATCAAAACATTGGAATTATCTCCCCTTTCTACAAGCGAGAAAAAAAAATTTAAAACAGTATAGTACATGACAGATTTTGCGTTTATTTATCTATTTTTAATCAACTGGGTTGAATTTCCTGTCTTTGAGACAAAAGATCTTCAATTATACTGATTCCCAAAGAACAAACATGGCCGACATATCAAATACCATTTGTAAACAATTTCTATGAATACTTGCCGACTTTGTTTTAATTATCTATTGTGCTGACTGTATTTGCAGTGTTGTTATGTCTTTCATTAAGAATGACGAGGGGAACTTTATAAAAAAAAAAAAAAAAAAAAAACAAGAAAAGAAATACATAAACGAAATTTATGTTGTGAGCAAAAGTGTTATAATTTTAAACATGTGTCACCAAACGGAGGAATACGAAGCAAAAAACAAAACAAAACAAAAAACCACAGCCTGGGAATCATCGCTCATTTTTCAAGCGGTAAATAATTCAAAAAATGTATAAAACATGACAGATTTTGTGTTTATTAATTTTTTAATCAATTTCAGTGAATTTCCCGTCTTTGGAAATCAGTATAATTGATCGACTTTTTGTTTCGAAGAACAAATATTGCCGATATATCAAATAACATTTACAAGATTACCATTTTTAATCGACATCTGTCATTTTATTTTTTATTGTGCTGAATGAATTGGCGATCTTGCTTTTTCAAATAAGAGATTTTTTAAGCTGAGCAAAAGTTTAAGAAAATGTGTGCATGTGCATAATACAACTTCATATTTGTCTTTAATTGTCTGGCAAAATTGCTCGTATTATGCAAAATATAATCAGATAGATAGATAGATAGATCTAAATACGCTTAAATAGATAGATAGATAGATAGATAGATAGATAGATAGATAGATACGAACAGACTGATATAAATATGAACGGAAAGAGATATGAATAAACGGACATCGATATAAAGGGTGTTTCGTTAAGACGGATTAAAGTCAGCATTAAATAAACCAGTGTTATTGGTCATTTTTTTCTATTGAATCATGTTATTTAAATCATGGCAATTATGTGTGAAAAATAATATCGCCCACATATCCGGCAAATCTGAAAGAAAAAGAAAAAAAATCATTAGACGCTTAAACTTAATTCATATTTAAAATCGGTCCTAGGTATGGAACGCCCTTTATTAATATAAATGGACAGAGTGCTGTAGATAGATAGATAGATAGATAGATAGATAGATAGATAGATAGATACGAATTTGCTTGCAATTGCTTTTACTCTAATAGAAACACAATTCGAAATCGTAACGAAATGGAGCCATTCACTTCTGCATATCTCAATAAACAATCTGTCAAGATCATACAAATTCAATGAAAGCTGCTAAACCCTTTTGCAGACATTGTCTGCTTCAACCTTGGCTCCCATCCTTATTCCTACTGAGTCACGATTCTCCCCTCACCTTACCGACTGCCGAGTTTTCCGGCCGCCCTGCCAAAATTAAAGCGATTCTTTATCGCTTCTCTCTTAGCTGGTTTCTCTCCAATTCTGTTGGATCATTTCCTCGCCTCATTGTCATTTTCTAGATGATCACGCCGCCATCTTGTCGATTTGACTTGGGCCTTTTTGGCTTGTATTGCTTGTTTTAATTCCACCACCTTCCTTATGTTTTTTTTCTGTTGTATTCTCATTATTTTCTTTTCTTCAGTTAATACTTCTCCCAGCATTAAAGCCAGTTCTTTATTTCTTTTCAAAACCCTCTGCTTGCATTTTTCTTTGTCTTTCTTTTCTTTCTTTTGTATTTTCATTATCAATCGACTGGTGCCATATCTCGCCTGCTGCTCCTGCTGTACATCTCGACATCAGTCAATTTCCCATCAACATGACATGGTTTCTCTCTGTCTTTTTTACAAATATTTTCATGGAAACTGCTTTGACGAATTTCCTTTCTCTGGTTCCCGGACTACATGAATTTAAGCGTGGTACAAGATGCATATATTTCCATAGATTTTACTCTTAATATAGCTAAATGCAACCGCCAATTCTATCCCAACAGTTTCTTTTCATTCACTTCCCGCTTGTGGAACTCCCTTCCGTTTCCTTCCTTTCCTGATAACTACAATCTTCAAAAATGTAAATGCAACGTCAGTCGCCATTTTCTTGAACCCCGTTCATCATTTGTCCAATACTCAAAACTCCCTTTAACCAGTCTTTTCTTTCAGTTTAACTTCCTATAACCCTCTACGTACTAGTGACATTAACGCCTAACATAGGGTGAAATTATTTATAAAACAATCGCAAAAAAGGCTTCGAGCAAATATATCCTGTAAATAAGACCGGATTCGTCGAACCTCTTCGACTGACTGTTTCAGTTTAACTTGCTGTAATAACCTGCGTACTAGTGTCATTAACGCCTTGTTTGGGGTGAAATTATTTTTATCATATCGCAAAAAACGGCTTCGAGTAAATATATCCTGTATTAAGAGCGAATTCTTCGAACCTCGTCGACTGATTCTTTCAGTTTAACTTGCTGTAATGACCTGCGTCCTAGTGGCATTGACGGGTGGGGTTTGGGGTGAAATTATTTTTATCAAATCGAAAAAAATGGCTTCGAGTAAAGATATCCTGCATTAAAAGCGAATTCTTCGAACCTCGTCACCTGACACTTTCCGTTTAACTTGCTGTAATCCCCTGCTTACAAGTGGCATTAACGACATGTTTGGGGTGAAATCATTTTTATCAAATCGCAAAAAAAAGCTTCTATCAAATAAATCCTGTAATAAAACTGAATTCTTCGAACCTCGTCGACTGACGCTGCAGAATCTCAAAGAAATGTACGAATACAATTAAGAGAAACCGCGTCACTTGAGAAGCAAAAGATTATTTTTCTCCTTCCAACCTCTCTCCCCCCTCTCTCTCCCTCTCTCTCTCTCATACACACACACACACACACACACAGAGGCGTAGAATGTAGCAAGCCTCACACTGATGTATCTATGGAAAGTGCTCTCACGCTGATTTCTATGGAAAATGCTCGGACGAATTACATTACTTGGTTCCGTTAGTCCTAACTTTCAGGGTCAGAATCCGTCATGCCACTCGCATTGTAGCAAACTGTTATGTAGTGGTTTCACAGTGGAGGCTTGTATTTGTACTAAGTCGGTCCTAAAATAGGTTCGACGTACAAAACGTTAGGAACTTGACATAATAGGTAATGGCGCAGAGGAATCTAGTTGCGGTCGCTGATACTTTAGTATCCGACTAACGGTCGTCCGACATCGACTGACTGACCAACGATATTTAGTCACCCCCCCGCACAAGGGCATCATGTGGTACAAGGCCGGTTTAACGTGGGATCTCCGAGCCCGTGAGATCGGCCAAAAATATGCCCATTTGAACCCGTATAAACGGGTTCAGGGTCCGTTTACCTCCCCAAAAGAGAATCCGCCCTTCGGCGTAGCCTCCTTCGGGTTCCTCCCTGCCCGAAGGCAGAGAGTTCAACCGATCAACCAGGCGACTGGCTGACCAACTCCCTGAGCGACTCCTACTACTCCCACTTATTATAGGTGGGAGAGTCTATTAACTATAGAATAGGTGTGTCCCACTATAACACAAACCACCCACCTTTCCTCTGTATTCCCTCGGTGATAAATAAGTTCCATTCGAGCGGCTTCTTCCCGCGAACCACTGCCCTGTGGAACCGACTCCCAAAACGATGTTTCCTTCATCACTACAGTCTTAACCTGTCCATGTCTAGGGTTAACCGTTATATTCCCCTCCTAAACTGCCTCTTATTTGAACTTCCACATGGGTAACGTCGTTAACATTTTCCTCCTCTTCAATATTTCCAGTAAGGTTGCCACTTCAACAATGAGCTGGTCATTTAGGCGTTCATACTAAGGGCGGTCAACTTGGAACTGGCTATATATTTCAGCTTCTACATCGTGTGGACCCCGAGACTTGTACAGGCTGACCCTCCCCACTGTAAAAACAAAAAAAAAAAAGAAACTGTTAAAATGGATAGCATATGTAACTCATGGAGAAAATCGTGACAGAATCAAAATGTTGGTGTTCCACGCAACTTCAAACAAAAGATTAGAAAGGAAACTTCTATCACTACTGGAAAATGTTGAGGGATCCATCCCTTTTTACACAAATGGATTCACCCAGTATATACATATACTACTGCTACGGGAAGACCTGAGAGTTAGACGAGAGCAAGACCGAAGTGTCGAGTCCAGAGTGACAGAGTAAAAAGTTGGAGGTAACCGGAAGAGTGAGGGGTGAGGTAACAGCGTTGTAGGAGTCACAGTGAGCGAGCACGTAGACTCAGTAAGAAGTCATACAGCGATACTTCAATACCAAAGACTTTATATATATTTTGCTACTAACCCGTATTCCTGGAACTACTAACCTGCTTTACCAGTTTGTATTATTACGTTAATACATTATTTTCATATATTCATTCCTGGCATTTGTTATTCATTGGTACCGGATTTTAACCCGGAATCCACAACAGAAAGAATGATAAAAAAAAAATGACTAAACTTGAGAAACATAATTTCCTAAAAAATCGTTTTAAGAGAAACTGTTTCTAACTTTCAAACATCGGTAGAATGAATGCCGAATATTTCCTTATTAGGTGATGACTACTACTACTACTACTACTACTACTACTATAATAATAATAATAATAGTAATAATAATAATAATAATAATAATAATACTAGTAGATGAGAGGACGGATACTCTTATGTTATCCCAGCCTGGTGGCCACGGAGTAGCAGCGTCCTGTGTCAGACGATAAAATACATCCAACTGGAAGGCCTCTGATCAGAGCGTTTTGAGGAGCGTGGAACCATCTCTTAATTACTGGTGTTCCCAGGTTCGCCCAGACCCGGTGTGATAGCACTTGTTAGGGTCGCAGCTATGGCAAAATATTTGACCCCCAAACTGGGGTCAAAACTCTATGAAAGTTAAAAATAGATTTTAATACCAATACATTTTTGTAAAAAATTATTACCAACAATTAATTTTTGAAAAACAATAATTATTACCAGCAATACATTTTGGGGGAAGAAATATTACCAGCAATACATTTTTAAAAAAAATATTACCAGCAATACATTTTTAAAAAAAATATTACCAGCAATACATTTTTTAAAAAAATATTACCAGCAATACATTTTTTAAAAAAATATTACCAGCAATACTTTTTGGGGGAAAATATTAACAGCAATATATTTTTTTAAAAATGTTACCAGCAATAAAAACCTTGCTGGAATTAAATAACCCATTGAGGTGTTGACATGCCGTAAAACAAATCAAATCAAACCAAACAAAACTGTCTGATTGGTAAATAAATGCTGAAATCCTCCTCATGAGGAAACGGCTAATATTAAAACAAGCATTGGAGATGAGGAAATCAGGTACTAGACTTTGATCATGACTTGATGACTAATGAGTGAAGAAACTGCTTTTTTAGATGATTTCCGAAAGTTTCCTTATAAGGAAACAGCTATAATTGCATGTAGCATTAAAGATTAGAAGATCAGATATACACTTGTTATTTTCTATCTATCCCCAGGGTGACGGGTTATGTATCAAAGCTAGTTTAATGTTGGTATCCCAAGCACGGGGACCTGGGTTAAGGCCCAAATAATTGTCCACTGCTCACAACCAACGCCTTGTTGGCGTCAGTATTCCATCGAACCTTCCTCTTTGCTACACTGAGGGAAGTGATGCCTCAAGGTTAGTATCCCTAGGACCAAGTATGGCACATTTATGTTATGTTCTGCCCGAAAATAGAAACACAACTGAGGGTTAAAACGTATTTTCTTCGCCCGAAGGCATATACGAACCTTTGATCCGAGTTATGTATCAAAGCTAGTTTAATGTTGGTATCCCAAGCACGGGGACCTGGGTTAAGGCCCAAATAATTGTCCACTGCTCACAACCAACGCCTTGTTGGCGTCAGTATTCCATCGAACCTTCCTCTTTGCTACACTGAGGGAAGTGATGCCTGAAGGTTAGTATCCCTAGGACCAAGTATGGCACATTTATGTTATGTTCTGCCCGAAAATAGAAACACAACTGAGGGTTAAAACGTATTTTCTTCGCCCGAAGGCATATACGAACCTTTGATCCGAGTCCGAAGACCAGGGAGTGAAGTGGGCAATTCGTGTAGCAAACAACAGAAAGGTCTGTGAAAGCGTAATCATTGCACGATTGTTTGAAATCGGGCATGGGGTGTGTTGAACTTCCACATTGGCAACGACGTTAACATTCATTTTGCTCCTCTTCAATATATCCGGTAAGGTTACCACTTCAACAATGACCTGGTTATTTAGGCATTCACCCTCAGGGCGGTCAACTTGGAACTGGCTATATATTCCAGCTTCGTTTTCATCGAGGTTTAACACTGCAAATTACTCAGTTGCTCGATAAAATCTCGCGGTGTCTCTTCGATCGGAAATACGGGATTATCAGGAAGTCATTGTACATTAAAATTAGCTCTCACACGCAGAAGCCTGACAAGTTGTGATAATTCAAATGTTAAGTTCTTTGTATGAAAACAACCTGGAAATTAATAAGAATTAATTGAACTGATTTTGGCAGCGTTTTTGACAAACGTCAATTATGCTTGTGTCAAAATAGATAGATAGATAGACAGATAGCTCAAAACGATTGTCCGAGATGAAATAATAGAATCATTTGGACAATAATCTATCTATCTATCTATCTATCTATCTATCTATCTATCTATCTATCTATCTCTTACAGAGCTGTTCATATCTATATGTCTATTTATCAAAGTCTGTTCATTATCTATCTACCAATCTATCTATCATGATCTATTCATATCTATCTATATATGAATCTATCATAATCTATCTATCTATATATCTATCTATCTATCTATCTATATATCACAGAGCTGCTTATATATATATATATATATATATATATATATATATATATATATATATATATATATATATATATCAAAGTCTGTTCAATCTATCTATTTTTGATAGTGATGTTCACCCTAGAAAAAGGCCGGGAGCCACTCGAGGTAGAGGGTTATAGAGTAAGAGGCATAGTTTATGCGGATAAGTTGGAGAATATAACGTTTAGATCTTGATTTGAACAGGTTAAGATCTTAGTGATTTGTGGGGTCGGTTCCACAGAGAAAGGTTTCGTGAGAAGAAGTTACTCGTGGGACGTTGCATCTCGCCAACGGAATACGACTCAGCGATCGGTAATAGGGCATTATCCGTGAAGTCATTTTCCGTTAGCATCTGAGAATTGCGTCTGCCATAATCCCCCTCCGTCCTGACCAAATTGTGATAATTCAATTGTAAGTTCTTTGGATGAAAAATAAAATATGTAGAGATTAACAAGAATTAATTGAACCGATTTTGTCGGATTTTTTTTTTTTTTTTATCGAGCATTCAGTATGTTTTTTTAATCCTTCAAACCCTTGTCCGACATGAAATATTAGAATGGATTCTGTTAGAATTACTGGAAAATGTTTGGATGATTTCATTTCTCTGCCTTTCATGCCCGGATAAACGAAGTTCGGAAAATTTCGGTACGGATAATCGATTTGATTTGTTTTGATTCGTTTTCTTACGGCATATCAATCCTTTGTAAATTATTTAAAGCCAGAAAATAGTTCCTGAGTGTGAATATTTTTAAGGGGAGATAATAATATTTTAGTGAACCAAATCTTACTAATTGACACATAGCCAGCGGGAGAAATCGCTGATTTATACCATTCCCAAAGTTATGTGTGCTTCAGTGAATATAACTAACCCAACAGGAATAAGAACTCTGCTCTCCGATTAACAATTCTGAGCCATTATTCATTACACCACCCGCACATCCAAACTTACAACACCTGGTATTCCCATGTAGCCTAGGTTCTAACCAGGCTTTCTGACTTTCGACGTGATTCAAACGTAAGCTAGGAAAACAACAAGGGAATGAATAAGAATTAATTGAACTGATTTTCTTAGCAGTTTTATCAAACGCAAATGTCCCGAGTTCACTTTTCCTAACCTTACCGCTGTTCTAAATTTAGATAACAGCTGACTCATATTGCTAGAGCAGCAAGATAACTAATTTTGTTTAAATAAATGAAAGTAGTCTCAAGTGACACACAAGCTGTCGGACATGACATTAGTCGAAGAGAGTAAATAATATTATTATTAAGAAAATATCTAAGAATTATCTCAGAAGACACATGAAATATTATTAACCCGAATTACGAGTTGATACGAGCATTATAACAATATTATAAAAATATTAAAACAGTATTATTATAGCAATATTATAACAATAATATTATAGGAATATTATAACAGTTATATTATAACAATATTATATCAATAATATAACAATATTATTATAATAATTTGTAGGAATATTATAACAATAATATTATAACAATATTACAACAATATTATTATAACAATATTATAAAATTATTATTATAACAATATTATAACAATAATATGATAGGAATATTATAACAATAATATAACAATATAATAATATTATAATAATAATATTATAACAATATTATAAAATATTATAACAATATCATAACAATATTATAACAATTATATTATAATAAATAATAATAATATTATTATAACAATTTTATAACAATATTACAAATTATTATAATAAGACAAATGAAATAAATATACGAATACTGTTTGCTTTGCGAGTGAATATGGCATTATTATTTTTAAATAACAATAAATATTCCAGATACAAGTCATACTATTTAACCCATAAATAGGGAGAAATAGGCTCATATATTTTGTGGTAAGTCAAGTCTAATGGGTTCACGGTAACTATCGTAGATTTTTCTCGGTGTGTGAGCCAGAGTAAACATTTATATTATAAGAATTTATACACTTTTGAAACGTTAAAATGTATTTAATTATATCTATTTTAAAAGCTTAAATAATTGTCAAATCTCTCCCCTTACTTAGAATCA
>CAHIKZ030005072.1:1687500-1690000 GCA_903632075.3 Acanthosepion pharaonis
TGAAACACTTATTTTAAAAATAAAACAAAAAACACAATCGAAGAATACAACGTATTGAAAATGTATTTTATTATTTTTTAATATTGTAAATGCATAATAATAAAAGAAACATTATAACAAAGAAAAATATGAGAATAAAAATGAATAATTAAAAACTTTTAAAAAATACATCCTAAATAAAAAATACTTCCGTTCAATCCGATATCAGTGGATCTCTTTCTTTCTTTCTTTCTCTCTCTCTCTCTCTCTCTCTCTCTCTCTCTCTCTCTCTATATATATATATATATATATATATATATATATAGGGGGTGGTTGTGGGTGTGTGCTCAAAGGCAATATTTCATTATTATAAGCAAAGGCAATATTTTCATTATTATAATACCAAACAATATGCTAAATAAAAGTTTTACAGTTAAACCCATAGATGGAGGGGTGGTGAATTCATCTTTTGAGCGTAAGTGAATATAACGAACATGGCTGGAATTCGAACTCGACTATATGACTTCTTGGCCGCTAGATATTAAACCACCCGAACATCCCATCGACTGATAGATAGATAGATAATGAAAAGACAGACGTTGATAGATATATATGAACATAATAAGCTAGACAGATAATGAGACACACGCACGCGTGCACACACATATATATATATATATATATATATATATATATATATATATATATATATATATATATATATATATTTAAAATAAAAACAGACCGCTTTAAGGTTCCATGTAATAAATTATTTCACCACAGCCCTTTTAAAAGGACTGCGGATCATCGACTTTACTTCCAAACAAAAAAAAATGAAAAGAAAATTTACACATTTTTGACGGGCCGTATTAAACATATATAAATTAATGAAGTGAGGAGGTGAGGGGAGAGAGAAGACATGAGTGAGTTAGCAGATATTGACACATTTAAACGGTTAACTTAACGGAAGTTATATATTGAAATCGAAAGGGAGAGAAGAAAAAAAACTCATAGAGAGAAAAAATGTTTAGGTTTACCCATACGGATTACCTAGTTCTTCATAAACTATATATATATATATATATATATATATATATATATATATATGAACAGAATGAGATAGATAACATTCTGGCGTATATATACTTGAGTATAAGATTGAGATAAGATAGATATATATAAATAGTAGGTTGCGAAAAGATAGATGAAAAATGAGGAGACATGAACAGACTGAGAAAGATAATATCGAAACATATATATATATATATATATATATATATATATATATATATATATATATATATTTTGAATTTCTAGGTCTAATGAATTGGATCGTGATTACGATTTCAATGTAACAAATTATAACCATGGAATATTAATGTTTGAGCTTTTTATATTATATTCTTACTCTGCCCTAGCTATTGAGTTCTATCTGGATTCTAATCTCTTGAAATTTATATATATATATATATATATATATATATATATATATATATATATATCTACCTATATTGTTTTATATATATATATATATATATATATATATATATATATAAAAACAATATGAGGTAGATATACCTTTTTTGTAGTAATTAATGTACATTACTATTTCCTTATTTTTTCATTTCTATTTACTTTTTGTTCATTTTTCTTTTTCTTTTATTTATTTTACTTTTTTCCATATTCCATCTCATTATTCTGTTTCAAAGGCTCTTTCAGTCTTTCTTTTAAAATCGTTTCATGCAAATCCATTTTTCCTCACTTCTCCTCACTGCCATTTTTTTTCCTTTCTTCATTTGTTTATTTATTCGCTTCGTATTTCCCTCCATCTTGATTCACAGCTTGTAATGTAGATACAAATTTGTCTCGGCAAGCTGACGTAAATGTGAGCCCAGGGGAGTTGTGTGCATATCCGTTTCACTACGAATAGAACGCTGGGCATGCGCACAAAAACTAATAGCGTCTCCTTTTGGGAGAAAGAACATTTCGACTGAACGTGTTCTGAGTCCTGCTGATGTTGTGGGATTCAAACAGATACCATTCAAATACGCTTGTTCGTTCACGCAAATCGTGTAAAGACGTGTTGAATTTTTATGGTGAAAATATACGAACACACAAACAGGTATATTTACTACAGATTATGTATCGCTTACAGGCATTATATATATATATATATATATATATATATATATATACACACAAACACACGCATAGCTACATTCCCATCTGTGGCAAAATATGCAACTATTCCAACAAAATTATGAGGGTTACTCTGATTATTATGCATAAAATGCAACGTGTATATATATATATATATATATATATATATATATATATTATGAAATAGACAAAGTACGACAATTATTTTTAAGACATTTTTATGTTTATATATTCTTTTTATAGATACAAGTATTTAAGTAAATGCTCTGTTTATAATAAACAGTATTAAATAACATTTATCGGCCAGAATGTCCGATAAATTTTTATAGAAAATATTCGTCCTCCGAAAGGAATTGAACCT
>CAHIKZ030005072.1:1695000-1755000 GCA_903632075.3 Acanthosepion pharaonis
TAATTATCAAATCCTCCTAATAATTTCTATCATATATATATATATATATATATATATAAGTGAAACCTGTGGTTAAATGCGTGTAGACTGTGTTTAAACTTTAACCAGGTGTCGCCCTTGGCGTTGAACTCAATGCCCGTCTTTATATTATACTTTTCTGATAATGCACTTTTACTCATAAATATAGCATTCATTAAAAACACTATCTTAGCAGTTATATATATATATATATATATATATATATATATATATATATATATATATATATATATATATATATATATATATTCAAACATATACTGACGTCTTTCGCCGTGGAACCGGCGTCTTCGGATAAAAAAAAAACGTATTTCGGAAGAACAAAATATGTCTAGGCGAATCAGAACGTGGCTTGATCTTTTGTTTGCTTACAACGTTACATAAAAGAAATTATCATAATTTATTTTTTCTCTTATTGCACATTGTTTCAGTACTGATTTATTAAAAAACAACAAAAAAAAACAAAAAAAACACGGGATACATGAAATCACCCGGATCTTATATTAATCGGGGAAAACTAAAAGATCACGATATCTTCAATGCATCTTCACCTGAGCAAATTGCATTCACAGTTTATTAAAACACATTTCCAGATGAAAATCGTGATCTCGAATATTCCAGTCTCATACAATGTCTTTGCTGTTTAATTCTATCTTCTATTCATGTTAATATATTCTTTGAATCGCAATAATTTCGCCAATGCATTTTGGGTGAATTGTTTACATTCTGTTTTGGTAATCCTTTTTTGTTGTAGATTACCTTGATTCTATTCGAATTCCAATCGAATCCATTACATTTATTTATGTGCTAATTCCCTTGGGAAAGGCATGAATCATCTTCTCTCCCCAGCTATGGGCAAATAGCGGGACAGACCGCGTTCTATAGCCTTGGATGGCAACTGGTCTACCGCAAGAACTGTAATGTAAACGGTTCCAGATGAGAAACTGGTGAGTTGAGTTCGAATTCCAGTATTAACAACATTTACCGGCCTGAATGTCCGAAACATTTTCATAGAAAATATGCGTCCTCCGACAGGAATCGAACCTGTATCCTATACGGAACCGTCATATAGCCTGACGTGCTTTACCGATGTAGACACAGAGGAGCGTTTCGGTTAGAAAGGTCGATTTTACTGTTTTTAAACTACAATTCCTGTCGGAGGACGCATATTTTTTATGAACATTTCTCAGATATTCAGGTCGGTAAATGTTGTTTAATACTGTTTATTATAAACCGAGCATTTACTTAAATATTTATATCTATAAAAAAGAATGTATAGACATAAAAAGTCTTAAAATACTACTAAGTATATATTCAGTAGTTCATTATTCCAGTCAAGAACTGACAATCATATTTAAGTAATTTTTCAATTGTACTGTTGATGTTTTCTGCAAGAGTGTTATTACTGCTGGTGGGAATTGATTAAAATGCAAGGAAATATTTTGCTTAAGATCAGCATAAGTAAAAATGGTTGGAAACCAGTCTACTGCAGAAAGAAACGGCCACCTGCAGTGGGAAAATCTTCTGTCGAGTCTGTCATGTATCGAGAGATACATGATCGCCCAAGCTTGTATCATGTATAGTTGAATGGCAAGAAAGACTGTGTCATGTAGCCTTGTTTGGAAGCCAGTATACCTAAGGAAGAAACCGCCGCTTACTGCGGGAAAATCTTCTGCCGAGTCAGTCATGAATCCAAGGACACATGATACTCCTAGCACGTATCACATATGGTTTGAATATGAGGACAGACTGTGTCCTGTAGCTTTGACTGGAAGCCAGTTTACCGTAGAAAGAAACCGCCGCTTTCTGCGGGAATATCCTCTAATGAGTCAGTCATGAATCCAAAGAGACATGATCACCCGAGCATGTATTCGATATGACAGATAACTAAATATATATATATATATACGAGGAAAGTGTACTCAAAACCAGAGAAATAGTTTTTGTATATAAAGGAAGCTCCAATAACTTGGATCGATTTTAAATGTGAATTAAGTTTAAGCGTCTAATGATTTTTTTTCTTTTTCTTTCAGATTTAACAACTTAAATTGTTGGCAATTTCAACCATGGAAAGATTAACAATCAAACAACGTGTTAATGTTTCAAGAGCGCAAATGGAAAAATTGTTCGTAAAGTCAAACAAACTGGTTCGGTGGCAGATGTGAAAAACAATTGCATGCTCCTTTATGCTGTTCAGCTGAAAACATTGCTGCAGTGCACGACAATGTGACCGAAAATCCAGACCCCTCTATTCGTCATCGCGTGCAGGAATTGAACCTCTCTCCGCAACAACGTTACATCGAATTTTGACAAAAGATTTTTCTCTACACGTTTACAAAATTAAATTGACACAAGAACTGAAACCTTCTGACCATTTGGAGGGCCGCACATTCGTCAATTGGGTGCATGAGTAAAGACAAGAGGATGAAGATTTTTCGAAAAAAAATCCTCTTTAGTGAGGAAGCCCATTCGTTAATAAGCAGAATTGTCGCATTTGTGGTTAGGAAAATCCAAAGAAGATTGTTGAAAAGCCACTGCATCCACCAAAGGTCCCTGTTTGATGTTCATTTTTTGCTATCGGAATCATTGGGCCGTATATTTATAAATTTGAACGCCCAATTTCGTAATGAGCTTCGATAACTGTATCAAGTTGTTTCATTGTTAATCTTTCCATGGTTGAAATTGCCAAAGACTTAAGTTGTTAAATCTGAAAGAAAAAGAAAAAAAATCCTTAGATGCTAAAACTTGATTCACATTTCAAATCGGTTCAAGTGATTGGAACACCCTATATAAAGAGAGTGTAGATAGAACTCAGCGTATACGTGTGTGTGTGTGTGTGTGATGGGTGATGTTTATCGTCACCAAAAGGCTGACTTTATTCTCCTAATAAACTATGAGCTAATGACAGATTTTAGATGTTTTATGATGGCAGTTATCAATGTGCACATTACAAACTCAAAATAAAATAACAAAGAGAAACCATTTTCATTGTGAAGCTATGTTTAAACGTAAAACCTTGTTTTAATTTCCTAATAAAAGTTCCTGGCAATAACCAGGCCTTTATAAAAGATTTAAAAATACATTTTGGCACCAAATATAAACCTGATTCAAACTTTCTAAGGTAATATAAAAAATATAAACCCGATCCAAACATAATATACAAATATAAAATATATACAAACATTCTGAGATAATACACAGATATAAATTCCATACTTACACATACAAGATAATATACAAATCTGATCCAAACGTTGTAAGCTAATATACAAATATAAAGCCGATACAATCATTGTAATCTCTATGTATAAAAGGCAGGATGTGTGTGTGTGTGTGTGTGTGTGTGTGTGTGTGTGTGTGTGTGTGTGTGTGTGTGTGTGTGTGTGTAACGAATGCACGGTGGCAATTTTCGACGGATTTGCACCAACATTTACATGCACATGCTCCAAGTTGGCGGGAACGCCAAGACCAACTTTGCATTTCCCAACTCCCATGGATAATAGAAATAATCGAATTTTTCATGCTTCTACGGCAGTTTTCATGTAATTTGTGGCCATTTTGTACCGGCCAGAGTGAGAGCCTATAGCTGGCTGCCACGAATAGGCAGGAAGATTCCACTGCCCAGCGTGAGAGCCAACAGCTGATTGACACGAATATTAACTAGCATGTGAAAAAATCGATAGCTGCATTCGTCACAAGTGGGAAAAATTTGAATCTGCATGGCACTTTACTCCAATTGGCTCATTCGCTTGCTTAAACTCAATGTTGATTCTGATTCCGCAAAACTGGGTTGGGTGTGAAAAAGTATTTGTTGTTAACATTCTTTTTTCATTCGGTTTTTCCAGTTACGAGTCCTTTTTTAAAGCTGATCGTTTTGTGTACATTTTATTTAGTTCTTTTTTCGTAACAGATTTAATGTTTAGTATAGAGCTTAGAAAAAATTCGCTGTGTGAGATAGGCAAGAAGTAAGGCATGTAGCAACATCAGGAGGACAAAGGGCACTCCTTTAAAGGCAAGGAAGAGCAAAAATATGTCAAGTGATAGCGATTGCTGTATGAGTCGTACGATTTTTGAATAAAGCACGGGCAACGCCGGGCCATGCTGCTTGTATAAATATAATAGATATAAAACCAATACAAACATTGTAATATACGCCATTGAAATATTAATAATATAATATATTACTGTAGGTCTTCTTCCGTGTAATTTCCAGATGTTTGTGATAATATCTCTCCAAAATTTCCTTTTCTTTGTAGTTCGCAATTTCATCCTTTTGTCATATATCGTAATCCCTAACCTACGATCCATTTAATCACACTCGTTCGGGTTTTCTCTGTCCCTCTTGCCTCCAATCTGTCCTTGTGAGTATCAAATTTTACAGTTACAACTGTCGATTTCTGAGGTTGAGTATAAGTGACCATATTGTTTCCAGCTTCTCTAAAACTTCGTCGTTGCTCATATGTTCGATCCATGGTATTCTCAGTAGCCTTCTGTAGAACCAAATTTGTATTGTTTCAGGATCAAAGCATCAGAAGATGTCGATTGACATTACATTTGAATATTTGAAGATTATAGATATCTGGGAAGCAAGTAAGAGGAAGGGAGTGCCACTGTTGGGAAGTGCGAGAAAAGAAGCTACTGGAGTAAAAGTGACGGTTCTATTTAACTGATTCGACAATGAAACCTAGTAGCACGCTTAAAATCAAGCATTTGGGGTACCAGTAAAAGTAGCTCCTCAGAGCAGTTGACATGAAAATATTTGTAGAAAAGACAGAGAGAAGCCACATCACGTCTGTGAGAAAGTGACCGGAGTCGAGATGCCAGATCAGGACCTATGACATTGCATATCCGTCTCTGGATTTTGTCGAGAACCTCGAAATGAACAGCGGGGGCACCAGACCATATATGGCAACAGTATCCAATGCAAGGACGAATGGTTGAGTTTGCAGATTTGAATGATGAACTTAGGCAAGAAAACCTTCTGGCGCGAGACAACTTTCCTTGCGGTAGATGAAGCTATTGATTCAATGTATTTGCTCCACCCCAGGTCAGCGGAAAACGTGAGACCAAGCAGGTGCAGAGAGACGATCTCGTGGAGTTGGGCATCAGCCATGATGATAGGAGGTCGGGGGGCGGTTTTCGCGGGAATGAAAGAGGCTATATTTACGGAACCAACTTATTCATATGCAAAAAGAGTTTAAATCACAAGCCCAACTTTTTTTTATTAGAATTTTAAGCTATTTATGTAAACGACTATTCGGACCGAATACTGTTCAAAGTCTTTTTGACAAGGCCAAATATTTTTTTTTCAGTTTTATTAACTTATGTTTATGTCAGAGAACGACGCCATGATATTTTAATGTGTATTGTGAGCGTAGAATATGTCTTCGTCTTTTCCGATATGGTCGTCTACAGGATTGTCTTGGTCTTCTTTGAAAAAGATATCATTTCCAGTGCCGTCCGGACTGATCTTTTTTTAATGCTATTGCAAAGATGGTTTAAGGGATGCAGAGCTTGGCATTCAATATCCCTGGACATATAACGGAAAGCCCTGGCAGGCAAATGCGGAGATAATGTCTATTGTTCCTCCGGAAGACACTGGTTTCACTTCTTGTGATCAAAATTAAACGGCTTGTTTATGCTGACGCCCAGTCGTTCATAGAACACTTCTTTTATATTCTATGTCTCTTCAGGTCGTGGGTGATGATATCTTTATAGACATTCTTCTTCTTCTTCTTCTTCTTCTTCTTCTTCTTCTTCTTCTTCTTCTTCTCAACCTTCTTATTCTCCTCCTTCTTTTTCTATTCTTATTTCATTCATCTTTTTCATTTTCTTCTTTTCTTGTTCCAATGTCCTATTTCGTCCTTTTCTTCTTCTTTTCGCATTGTTATTTCGATATTTTTTTTTTCATTTTCTATTATTACTTGTTTCGATCTTCTTTTTAATGTCCTCCTTCTTCTTCATTCTTATTTCCATCTTTCTTTTTTATTTTCTTAGCTTTCTTGACACGATCTTTTCTTCTTGTTCTACTTCTTCGATCGTCTTTTACGTTTTCTTCTTTTTCATTTTCTCATTCTTATTTCGATCGTCTTTCTGATTTTCTTCTTTGTCTTGTTTCGATGTCCATTTTTTCATTCTAATTTCCATCATTCTTTTCAATTTTTTTAAATTTCTTTACTTTATCTTCTATCTCTGCTTCTTCTTCTTCTTGTCTTTATTCTTCTATATTCTTTTGCGTTTTTCTCGTTCGATCTACTTTTTTCTTCTTTTTCTTGTTCTAATTCTTCCTATTCTCTGATTGACTTTTTTCATTTTTTCTTTATTTCGATATTCTTCTTCTTCTTCTTCTTCTTCCGCTTTCTCTCTCTGATTCCAGTGCTCTCAATGTAATACTTCTTCTTCTTTCGCTCCCACTCTCTCTCTCTCTGATTCCAGTTCTCTCAATGTAGTTCTTCTTCTTCTTCTTCTTCTTATTATTATTATTATTATTAATATTCTTATTATTATTATTTCAATCGTGCCACCTCACCCAGACCACGTTCTGTCATACTCTTGCTTGAGCCCGCCAGGTATGACATGCGTTGCTTTCCCTCGACTCTTTTTCCCTCATTCGAACTATGAGTGTCAGATTCTCCAGGCCTTCTTCTGTAGAACCATATCTCCGTACTCTTCTTCATCGTTTAACATTCGCTGCGGTATAAAAAGACAGACGTCACATAGAAGCTCAGTATTCTTTTCTTTGTTACCAAAGAAATCTTCTTGTCTCGCAATACTCTGCCCAACTTTAGAAATGCGTCTATGGCCATCCCAACTTCTTCTTCGTATCTCAGTGTCGCTCTTACTGTCCTGTATGAAAACACATCTTTGTTATTTAACCTTCTCCGCCTGCTTGATTTTATTGTTCCCGACATGCAAATCGCATTTCCGACTCATCCTTTTACTGACGACCATGCATTCTGTTTTCATGGACCTATCATTATTTAACTTCTTACTCTCCTTCCTATTCCCTCTTTTGCTATGCCATATCATCTTGAAACACCAGTTCGCGTACGATCACCGAAGTTAAGCAGCGTCGACATTTGCCAGTTCCGCATGGGAATACCAGAAGCTGTACGCTTCGAAGTGCGGACGGTGTAGTGGATAAGTAGACGACCACATCACCGGTTCGCGTACGATCACTAAATTAAGTAACGTAAAGCTTCATCGATACCTAGATCGGTAACCGTTTTGCGATACCAAGTACTTGGGTGTGCGGATGGCGTCACGGAATTGGAAATCGGAGAGCAAGAGTTCCAATTCCAGTCTGGTTCGTTATATTAACTTAGGTATTAATAAACTTGGGAAAGGTATGGATCCACCTTCCCCCCACCCATGGGTTAATTATCAAAAATTGTATCATTAAATTAATATTTTCTAAAAAAAAATTTTATAATATAAAATATATATTCTGGTTTTAAATAACCTGCAAAAGGTTGATAAGCCGTAAAAAAATCAATCACTCTTCTGTTATCCATTTACACACGGTTTTTAAGTATATTAATCCCGTATTTCCTATGCCCCTTTTGCCTTTAATATGTCCTGTGGGTGTCAAATTCCCTAAGCCCACTTTTCTCATTATGTGTGCTGGAAACATCAATGTCGTTTTTCTGATTCAAAGCCTGAGTTTCATTTTTGTTCCAGTTTCCGTTAAAACTTTCCCATTTATCATATGTGCCGTCTATGGTATTCTCAGAATTCTTCATTAGGCCCACATCTTTATTGCCTCAAGACTTTTCTTTGTTATGTAGAAAGACTGATATTGCACAGCAGGTCAGCTTTATTTTTTAGTTTATTAGTAACATTTTATTTTTCATAATACTTTGTTTAACTTTAGGTAGTCATCTTTCGCTAAGCCAGTGATCCTTAGCATTTCCAAAAGATGGATTTTTACCATCTGTTTTTTTATTATAAATTTTCCTTAGGAGGACCTTATCGTAGCGAGGTGTACGTGTCCGTGTGTTTGCTCAAAATACCACTGAACTCACAACGCTTTGGGTTAAGTCACGCTCTTATATAATGGCCCACGTGTCCTAGGGGAAATCACTACCGGGTCACAACAGAGAAGAAGAAAAACTTCGAGAGTTGAGTTACTAAAGAGAAATAACTGAAACTAAGATATCCAGAAAAGGAATGGTACGTGGAACTAGATCAATCATCAGTAATCTGAAGATGTCCGGGGCGTACAACGTTTGAAACGTCGTGAATATGACAATAATGATGCGAAAAACAGTCCGAATAATGTAAATAGCTTAAATAGTTACGATACCTTATGTCAGAAATAGAGACAGATCCTGAAGAATCCCGAAGCGTACAAATGCCGAAACGTCGTGAATATGGCAATAAAGATGAGAACTGTCCGAACAACGTAAATAGAGTAAATAGTTACAATAACTCAACTCAGAAATATAAACAGATCCTGAAGATGGCCGGATCATACAACGGCCGAAACGTCGTGAATATGACAATAAAGATGAGAACTACAGTCCGAACAATGGAAATAATGTAGATAGTTACAATACTTCATCTCAGAAATATAGACAGATCCTGAAAAATGCCTAAGCATACAACGGCTGAAACGTCGGGAATATGACAATAAAGATGAGAACAAACGTCCGAACAATGAAAATAGTGTAAATGGTTTACAATACCTCATCTCAGAAACATAGAAAGATTCTGACGAAGGCTTGATCGTACAACAGCCGAAACGTTGCGAATATAACAATAAAGGTGAGAACAACAGTCCGAACAAGGAAAATAGTGTATTTAGTTACAATACCTCATCTCAGAAATATGGATAGATGGAGAAGGAAAACTAATCAAAACCGTATGTGGTCGCGGCAGGTCGCAAAATTGATCTGTAAGAAGGGTCGGCTTACTGTAGTGGCATTATAAATCATTTTATCTCTTTGTTTTTAAGAAACGCAATATGGCCCGGAGAAAAATGGAAGGGCCAGGAACGAGAAGACCTGAGGAAGATGAGAAATCTCATTGATTTTCAGTATGCCTTCAAGTTGAAACGTCTCTGATAATGAGTGCGTATTATACACGAGAGATTGTTTTACATACATTTATAGCAATTCACAAGTCCGCAATATATAGGGAGTCCCACAGAATATAGCGAAAGAGAGTGAGAACAAGGGACTAACCATAAACTACAAGAAGACAGAATGCATGGTCATCAGTAAAAGAATGAACCCAAAATGCGATGTGCAGGTCGGGGACACTAAAATCAAGCAGGCACGGAAGGTTAAATATCTGGGAAGCGTTTTGACAGAGGTCGGTAATATTTAAGTAAACGCTCTGTTCATAATAAACAATATTAACGACATTACCGGCCTGAATGTCCGAGAAATTTATATAGAAAATATGCGCCCTCTGACAGGAATCGAACCTGTATCCTATACGGAACCGTCATATAGCCAGACGTGCTTTTACCGATTGAGCCACAGAGGAGCGTTTCGGTTAGAAAGGTCGATTTTACTGTTTTTAAACTATACTTCTCCATGATTTTCTCTCGTACATTCATATCTGCTCGATGCGTATCCAAATGTAAACAAATGACGTCACACATTATTTCATTGTTCTTTCTCTTTAATAGAGTTAATTCAATTCTCATATTTATTCACACTCTTATAAACCCTTGATAATGTGTCTTTACTATGAAAGACGTACACACACACACACACACACACACACACACACACACACACACACACATATATATATATATATATAGTTGAATGAATTTTCGATTAAATTACGCAAATATATATATATATATATATATATATGCGAACGTTACGCAAAAATATCTTGAAATACTAAAGTCTAAATTTATTCAGTAAAATCACCCCAGCTTCCAGTTCACTTCTGAATTTTTCGGACATTTTTCTGGAAGTTCTACTTGTTTAAGTTGGTGAATGCTGTTAAAATACTTGCCTTCAGTTCATCTTTCGCGTTTTGCTGGTCTCTTGTTGCAGCTGATAAAATCAAAATCACACAACGCGCATGCGTGAAATTAAAAATATAAAATGGCGACAATAGTTAGGGAGTAGTAGATGCTATAGACAACAATAAACTACATAAAAACTGAAAACTGATCGCTGCATTTAAGTATTGCATTAATATTTAAGCTAACCTTTTCAATGATAATTCTTCTGCCGCCTCTTAATTTAAAGACATTTTGATGGTTTCTTACTTTCCGCGCAAACATTTT
Organism: Acanthosepion pharaonis; assembly: GCA_903632075.3. Lineage (NCBI taxonomy): Eukaryota > Metazoa > Mollusca > Cephalopoda > Sepiida > Sepiidae > Acanthosepion > Acanthosepion pharaonis. The sequence goes on from CAHIKZ030005072.1 coordinate 1,705,295, forward strand.
TTTTTTAATTTCATGGATGAGTTTCGCCGGCTTTCACAATTAATATCGATTATTCCAAAATTTATATCCAAGTTATAAAAACTGTTAACATACAAAAAAACTCGCCAAAAACTATCGCAATAATGTAAACTTGGAAATTCGAAATTTCAAAATGGCGGGTCGAGATGTGACACGGAATATTTTTAATTTGCTCACGGAGTCGACATGATTCCAAAATGGTATGATAATTTGGGCCACAGCTTCTAGGAGCAAAGTTGAAAACACGGACAATCTTATTTTGAAACACCGTAATTGGAGAACTGTAATTTTTTTTCATTTGAACATGAGCTATTGAAAGTTAGAAAGTTTAGAGCTTTTAATTGTTTTTACCAGTAAAAGACAAGATGTCAGAATCTGAAAGCAACTGCAATAATGAAAACTTGGGAATCAAGAATTTCAAGAATGCGTGTCCGCATCCGGTCTGGAATATTTTTAATTTTCCTCAGGTAGTCGGCCTGATTTGAAAATGGTATGATATGTTGGCCTGCAGCGTTTATGAGTAAAGTTGAAAAAGTGTGACACACTGACGCTCACATTTATTATATAGATGTGTGTGTGTCTGTGCGCGCGCGCGTGCGTGCGCAAATAATAATTTTTATATAAGAAACATTTCAGGGAATTCTATGACAAATTGGAAAATGTTTTCGAATAGAAAATAGAACTAAACTTTACACGCGGAATTTCGCCCCAAGCAAGGTAACAAAGGCACTAAGACACGTGGTGGTAGTGGTGTGGGGGTGTGGGCTAGATACTGAATATGAAAGACTATGAAAAAATAGGAAAACATTATTAAGGAGCAAGAACATAAAATTAGAAGATTGTAGATATCGATAGACATTTCTATTTTTGAAGATTAAACTTGACTGGAAAGCCAGAAGCCTGATTTGAGTTCCACAAACGATAACTGCTACAAAATAAGCTATTAATGTAGAACTTACAGCTGCATCTCAACAATTCAACTGTAAGATGATGAGACCTTGCCGCCAATCTAGTACTGATCTTCAATTTTTAGAGTTTAGGTACGATAGAGAAAAGTTCATCCGAACAATTTCCATAAAAGTATTTATAGAAAAGGCAGAGGGGAAGTACATTATGGCGTCAGGAAAGGAACTGAAGCCAAGATGGCAGGTCAGGACCAATAATTGTGCATTTTACCCTATAAGATTTATATTGAACATTAAATACCCTAAATATTAATACGTTGTTAAGCACATTTACGGCTACCATCTCATGTTTGCATCTTAGGTTGAAGCCTGTAATTAAAACTCCGATTTTTAAAACCTGCAATTAATACCAGATTTATTTTCAAAATCCATAATCAATAGCGCAATTTTTAGAAACTTAAACTTAGTAAAGGGCATCTTGATTTATTTTTTAATGAATAACGAATTTTGCGATGGATATTAAGAACTTAAACAAGATTTATCTTTTTTATGGTGACGTTCACCCTGTACAAGGCCCAAGAGCCACTCAGAGTAGAAGGTTGTAGATTAAGAGACATAGTTTATGCGGATATATAGGGAAGATAACGGTTAACCTTAGGCTTGCAAAGATTACAATTGCAGTGATCGGGTAAGCATCCTCTTGGGAGTCAGGTCCACAGAGCAGCGATTCGAGAGAAGACGCTTCTCAAGGGGAACTTGCATCTCCGCAATGGAATATAAAGCGAATGCAGGTAGTTAGCTACAATGTCCGTAGCATGGCAGGTGAAGGTGAAGGCGGGTCTTAGTTGTTAGGAGTTCGTCTGAGTACTTTCCGTAAAAATAGCGATAGAGTAGTGAGTGGCTTGAGACGTTTCGTCTGTGAGGAGTTGTAAGGTGAAAATTAATTTGTCACCCGCAAGGACGCGGATACGCTTTTGTACTCGATCGAGACTAGAAAGTAAAGACCGGGTAATTCCTGCCCATATATAGCAGCAGTATTCTAGGCCTGTTTTGGATCTTGTAAACGTAGAGGATAGCAGGTAGAGTCAGGTATTTACTGGAGCGGTGTAAACGATATAATTTGATCAGTATTGGTACATTTTAACATATCCTGGAGAATCTCATCTCGTAAAACTGTGGTTCTCATTCCAAATTCTAATTCTTCTACTCAGATTTGACCAATTCCTCATCGATTTTGAGATTTCATCTCGTTTTTCTTTGCCATTATACGGATGTCTCATAGTCTGAATTCCTCCCGAATTAAGTCCTTTGGAAAATGGAGATAAAACATGTCGGTATCGGTGTGCGGCTAAATGTCTATTCTAAGGTTTTTTTTTGGTTTTTTTTATCACGTAAAGTGATTGGTGATGCTTTATATAACCAAGCAGAGCCGTTTGCTTGTATGTCAGCTTTTTATTAGTAATTCTATTCTACTATCCGGAATTGTGAGATAAAATATTCTTTTTAATACGGACGCATGCACTTTTCTAAAAATAAATCAAGAGGGCGAACCTTGAAGACACATAAGAGTTGAATTACATCAATAAATTTTTGAAGAGTAAAAAATTTATTGGGCAAAATTTCCTTACTATTTGGCATTTAGACGTTAATTGCAATTTTTTTTTTTTTTCGTTGGTGAAAAATCGTGAATGCAATGCGGTCATAGTGCTATTAAGCTTTTTTTTTTTAAATATTGTTGTTTTTTTTTTTCTTTCTTTTATAAATGTATTATTCTTTTCTTTCACATTTTTTTCTACTGATTTTCTTCTTTCTCTGTTAAGTTTGACTTATTTTGACACAAGGCCATTTCTCGTCACTCTTGTTCTTCGGATACTTCTCTCTTTTTTTTCGACCCTTTTCCCTCGAATTATTATTATTATTATTATTATTATCATCAATCATTATCATCATCATCATTATTATTATTATTATCATTATTATTATTATTATCATTATTATTATTATTGTTATTATTATTATTATTATTATTATTACTTCTCTGTCAAGCTTTCCCAAGGCATTTCTTCGTCTCTCTTTAGATGTTCGCCCACATCTCTCTTTCTGTCATATTATGTGCCATTTCTTTTCTTTCGACTCTTTTTCATTGGTGTATTCTTCTTCTTCTTCTTCAAGTTTTCCCAAAGTTTGTCCTCTTCTCTCTTTTGCCGTACGCCCACACGTCACCTCTTTTATTATGTACCATTTCTTTTCTTTCGACTCCTTTTTTGATTTCTTCATATTCTACTTCTTTAAGCTTTACTTAGTTTGACACAAGGCCATTCTTTATCCCTCTTCGCCCACTTCCCTCTTTATTTTTTCGATTATGCGACGCTTTTTTTTTTTTTTTTTTTTGTATGTGGGGTAGCATGACTATCCATAACATCATGTCTTTTCTTCCTCTAAGCAGGTTTTACTCCTAACCAATCTATGCCCTTGTTCAGACAAAAATTGCTGTTTTTCTCTGACTCTTGAGCCTTCCATAATTTCATCGAGATTCAAGTTCTCCTCGCTGCCATTGTTGTATACCCAATTCTTCTGGGGAGGCCTTATGGTTGACAGAGGTGATAATAATAAAGTTGTTTTCTCTTTCTTTTATTTCACTTGGAGCTTTTCTCCCGGTCGGGTGTCGAAATGAGGTCGAGTTCGGAATTAAAATGAGAACTTCAACAAAAGGGATTTAAAAACGGTCTATTTTATTTAACACGTCGTCGTGTACATTTGTAACTAGCCACTGGGGCAATTCTATCCCACTCAACCGGCGTGTAGTTTCCGCATACGAAATTAACACGTCTGCATTGTTCAATGCGTAAAACTTAACTCCTCAAAAACGCTTTCTAACTCTAAAATTCTCCGATTCCGCTAAGCCAATTAAAATCGTGATCCCTATTTTGTCTATCAGCTGACCCCAAGGTCAGCTTCATGGGGTCTGAGCCAAATACACTGCCACTAAAAAAATAATAGTTTGAAAGTATTATTTAACATCATTCCTTATTATGTATCACAAATATATCAACACAATCTTTCGTATTATAAATAGAAGTTATCCTCTAAATTCAAACGAACTGCATGCAAGATATTACGTGTTAAATCTTAGTTCAGCGATTTTTTCTATTTCTCAAGACATATGTCGATAGAATTATATCTCGTTTTTTTCATGTCGCATCCTCATCAGTGAAGAGATATCCAAATTTAAATGTCAAGTAAGAGATTATTACACGGCTAGCCAACACTCTTTGGTTTGGTTCTACGTATATTTGTCATCGGTAGAGCCACGTCGCTTCACTTCAAACCTCTTCTTCCTCCTTGAGATCAAGGAGATTGCCCAGAACACACTGCCATAGAGGAGATTAGATATTATAGTGCCGTCGAATAATCCTTTCTTTGTTTCTAACGGCACTCGTCAGTAGAACCACATCTCTGTCGCTTCAAGTCTCTTCTTCATCTGTGAGGAGATTATCCACCATTCACTGCCATATAGGAGATTAGATATTACATAGCCGTCCAACACTCTTTTCTTTGTTTCTAAGGACACTCGTCAATAGAACCACATCTATGTCGCTTCAAGTCTCTTCTTCATCTGTGAGGAGATTGTCCAGCATTCAATGCCATATAAGAGATTAGATATTACATAGCCGTCCAACACGCATTTCTTTGTTTCTAAGGACACTCATCAGTAGAACCACATCTCTGTCGCTTCAAGTCTCTTCTTCATCTGTGAGGAGATTGTCCAGTATTCACTGCCATATAGGAGATTAGATATTACATAGCCGTCCAACACTCTTTTCTTTCTTTCTAAGGACACTCGTCAGTAGAACCACATCTATGTCGCTTCAAGTCTCTTCTTCATGTGTGAGGATATTGTCCAGCTTTCACTGCCATATAGGAGATTAGATATTACATAGCCGTCCAACACTCTTTCCTTTGTTTCTATGGACACTCGTCAGTAGAACCACATCTCTGTCGCTTCAAGTCTCTTCTTCATCTGTGAGGAGATTGTCCAGCATTCACTGCCATATAGGAGATTAGATATTACATAGCCGTCCAATACTCTTTTCTTTGTTTCTAAGGACACTCGTCAGTAGAAATACATCTCTGTCGCTTCAAGTCTCTTCTTCATCTGTGAGGAGATTGTCCAGCATTCACTGCCATATAAGAGATTAGATATTACATAGCTCTCCAAAATTTTATCTGCTCAGCCTATGTTATCCGGGTAGACAGAGAATAAGTAGAGAGAGATAGATATGTACAGCGATTGATACATCGATATTAATAGAGATATATAATGAACATAGATAGATAGATAGATAGATAGATAGATAGATAGATAGATAGATACATATGAAAAAGGACATACATAGATAGATATGAATAGAGACAGATAATGAACATAGATAGATAGATAGATAGATAGATAGATATGAATAGAGACAGATAGTGAACAAAGATAGATAGAGAGAAAGAAAGAAAACATTAGAAAAGGCTAGACATAATTTAAAAACAGCTAATTAGCAAGCAGACACGCATATATTACGAGTTCATTTAAAATTGATTTGATTACAACAGTCAAGACACATTCAAATGTCGCTAATTAGCTGAGAGCAGGTATCGACATTTGACTTTTACTTAATCAGGAAAATATAATAACGGTGAATTAATCTCAAGAAATATTCCGTTCGTTCAATTCATAAAAATCTATGTCAGCTCATTCATCATAGACATTGATTTTATCGTAGGTTACCTTCGTCTAAAGTTGATATTTATTGGTTAAACTTAATTGCTTACGTGTTTCGTATTAGCTGTTGCCATCTACAGAATACTCGCCTTCTGAATCTATGAACTTCATCAGACCATGGAGCCATTGTTGGAATAATTCTTGAAACTGGTCTTCGAAATACTTTCCAGTGGACACCTCTACTAATTCGCTGAAAAAGAGCATAGCATGATGAAAAAAGACCCCAAATTGATAGATAAATAAATAAACGTTTAACGTCATAGTGCTTATGTTATTATCCACAGGGAAGACCAAATTATTTTTTTTATTTTTTTTTTTATTTAGTTTTTTAATCCTTTCTAGCACGTTCTAAATTTTGGCTTAAAAGGATTGAAGATTATTCAATGATTACTATAAGAAATTTTCGGATCTTTTTTTATGTTAAAAGATTTAGAAATTCTTGCAAAAATCAAATAATTGTTGAATTTAAATGACATTGTCAGGACTTATTCACAAATTAATTAAAATATTTCTGAATTCTAGTGAAAATATTATTTTACATCTATAACCCCCCACGAACACCTTTTGTTCAAAGCTAGACTGATTAAATAAGAAAATCTTTTAATTTAGGCCGTTATGTGCCATGCGCGAAACACGCTCAGGGGATCATGTAGTGTTCTATACATTTCTTTCAGATGCCATCCAAGGCTATAGAAACCGGTTTGTTCTGCTATTTACCCGTAGCTGAAGAGAGAAGAGGAATCCCAAGGGTATTAGTACTGGAATTCGAACTCATCTCGCCGATTCCTCAATCCCAGCCGCTATCTATTACTCCACCGTGTCTCCGTGCTTTTAATTACATTTATAAATGAGATACATTGCTGTCTCCAGAAATAAATAATGAATTTTTGCAAGAATTGTTTTCATTCTTTTAAAATTTTTATTAGAATAATTAAAGTTATTAATTTAAATTTTAAATCTTTTAAAATTATCTGTCAATTTTAGCCAAATAGACGATATTATTATTAAAAATTATATTTATTAATCATAAATAAAAAAGCTTAATAAAAAGCATCAAATACCGATGTCTTAAAAAGAATTTTGAATATTTATTGTAAGTGTACAAACGTGCCAACTTTTTTTTTATACGGATGCCCATACAAAACATAATCAGAGACTAAGGGCGATAACTACAGTAAATCTAGAGCCAAAATTTCTAAAACATTACGGAGAATAGTTTTCTAATCTTTAAAGATAACTAAATACTTAAAAGTTATATATAAAGGCGTTATATTCAATTACTTTTTATGGCTAAAGCCTCCATAGAACAACGTTAGATAAACATACATCTGTCATCAAAAAATCAATAGCTTAAATAGACATTTACTGCTGTGTTAAAAAATGCGTTACTGCGATATTTAAAACTTAAAGTAAGAAATATTTGTTTCAAATCAGCTACTATTTCGCAAATAAATTTTTATACTTTATTTTTGAAAGATTTGTTTTTTTTTTTAAATAAGAATGATGTTCAAATGAACACTGTCTAAAAAATACCGCCAAAATCTAAACCTCAAGAAAGAATTATTGTCGTCTCTGTTGTTCATGATGACGGTCGTCTTCGAGTATAGAATCCAGAGGTTAGCAGTGAATATTTCGAAGACAGTAGGAAAGCGTTGTTCAGGTTAGCAGTGAATATTTTGGTAAAAGTAGGTTGTTTATGATGACGGTCGTCTTCGAGTATAGAATCCAGAGGTTAGCAGTGAATATTTTGAAGACAGTAGGAAAGCGTTGTTCAGGTTAGCAGTGAATATTTTGGTAAAAGTAGGTTGTTTATGATGACGGTCGTCTTCGAGTATAGAATCCAGAGGTTAGCAGTGAATATTTCGAAGACAGTAGGAAAGCGTTGTTCAGGTTAGCAGTGAATATTTTGGTAAAAGTAGGTTGTTTATGATGACGGTCGTCTTTGAGTATAGAATCCAGAGGTTAGCAGTGAATATTTCGAAGACAGTAGGAAAGCGTTGTTCAGGTTAGCAGTGAATATTTTGGTAAAAGTAGCAGAGCATACTTCGTCCTTTTGTTATCTCTTCGTCTGACAAGCTGGACTGGACATTCGGATAGAGTAAACAAAATGGCCGCCTTTATACACAACGGATTGAATATTCTACGTCTTCTGATTGGTTAACCTTCTATTGGTGGACTATAAAGTGAGTCATTTGCCTTGGATCACTAGTACATATATATACACAAAAAACTGCAGCAGTACCTATTTTTGAGTAACCAGAATTGAAACAAAAAGAAAAGAACTAAAATTATTGGGATACATAATGAGGAAAGAAAGCTCGGGAAATTGGACACTCACAAAACATCAAAAACAAAAACGATAGAGGAGTCAGTAACATATCTACTATATATATATGCTATATGGCGGGTGTAACAGCGAAATTGTTCAAATCGTGTACCTGCAAGATGTATAAAATCTAAAAAAAAAAATACTAAACTAATTCATTTTCTTTTTACCCGGTTTTCAGATAAAACTTTTAGCCATCTTGACACCATTTGTCGTAAGAATCATTAAAAAAAACCCTTTGGCTTATTCAACTAGAAAGAGAACAGGTTAAAATCGTTTTGTGTCAGACCAACTGTCTTCCTAACTGAGCAATGATGAGAGGAAAAAGATAACTCAAGTCGTCAGTAATGGTACCAACATTTAAATATAATTGTTTGTTACTTTGAAAGTCAATAAACATTAATATTTCTTAATTTTAACCATTAATCTTCTTTACAATTCAATAAACACTGCCTTTATTGTCATTTGAACAGTACACTGCTTATGGACACTGTATATCGGGTGTAACAGCTAAATTGTCCATCCCACAAAATGTTTAATATCTAAAAAATCGCTAGACTAATTGTGTTTTTTTCCCAGGTTTTCAGTTAAATCGTTTAGGTATCTTGACGCCATTTACCGTACGAATCACTGAGATACCCTTTGAGTTATTCAGCTAGAAAAAGAACAGGTGGAAATCGTTTTGTGTCATCCCCATTATGTTTTTTCAACTGAGCAATGATGAGTGGAAAAAGATCATTCCGGCGCTCAGTAATGGTACTAACATTCATATTCTGACTTCTGTCTTCAAAGTCCATCGAAAAACCCTAGGAGAACGGTGAATTAGTTTTAAAAAGAGGGTACAGTAGAGAGGAAACTTGGATTAGCAGGGCATAACAGTAAAAGGGATTATCGTTTCATCTTAGAGCTTAGTTCATTCTTATTGTTCAAAGTAGAGTCCAATAGTGTTATAAAAACCTCGGACAATTCCTGTAAGATATCTTTAATCATTTCAAAGATACAACGGTTCAAACTTAATCTGACAATTGAACAATTCTGCTGTTACACTATTTGAACAATTTTACTGTTACACTCGGTATATACAGATTTTTTTTTTTACAAAAAGGTTCACCCTGTACAAGGTCCGAGGACACTCGAGGTAGTGGGTTACATTAAGGAGTAAATTATATGGCTAGAAGAAGGAAGATAACGGTTAACTCTAGACTTGAACGGGTTAAGATTGTAGTGATCGGGGAAGCAACCTCTTGGGAGTCTGTTCTACAGAACAGTGGTTCGCGAGAAGAAGCTGTTTGAGTGGAATTTACTTCTTGCCGATGGAATTCTCTGACAAGTTTGCAAATTGATGGCAGAATAAGATTTAGAAGCGATAAAAAAGACGAAATTTTTTAATAGCTGTAAAGTTCAGAAAAGATTGGAAAATCATAATACCCTGAAAGGACACGACACATTGAAGAAGAGAAGAAAAGATCTAATGTCATATCGATATCATTAGATCAACGTCTTGTTCCATTCACCTCGATATGCAAACATTTTAATCGCGTCCAGATGAGATCTTGTCGGATGTTCTGAGATAAATCGCTTTTCTATGCATCATTTTATCGCTTATTATCAAATGTTGTTCTTTCGTTCAATTTGACGTTGCAAGAAATATTTGTCGCTTTTATCTGTGAGTATTTCTGCACGATTTGATAACAGAATCAGAAAACAATTTGGAAAGACAGAATTTTTGTTCAAATACTTGCCAAATTTTTTTTGCTGGACATTAACGAAACGTCTGCAGCCAGTGCGTGTATTTTAGGTTAATAGAATTTCCAGGCCACCGAATACGTGTTCATACGGTTGATTAGATGCTCCTGATGAGAAACTCGTTCTTCGCCTACGGCAAAATGCAGAACTCACAAAAGAGAAGAATTTCAATCACTTCTCGCTTTTATTGGGTCTATGAATCCCTACCAATGGTGCAGGCTGCTTGGAGATGGGTGTTCTATCGACTTACCATCCCAGGCTATAGAACACCCTGTTTTGCTATTTAACCTTGAGTTGACTTAAGAAGATATGGATTCCTAATTTTCTCAAAGTTATTGGCACGTAAGTGAATGCAACTCACACGATTGGAATTCGAACTCAGCTTTACTATTTGTTATTTAGACCCGCTACCCATTACACCACCCACACACCTACATAATATTGATTACATCATCATCATCATCATTGTCATAAGGTCGCTCTAGAGCTCAGCATCTGAGCAGTTCTCTTCAGATGTGCGTGTTGAAAGTGATAAATAATTCTATTACGAAGAATATTTCCCTGTTTTTTAAGATAGCTGATTACTCAAAAATTATATAAAAAAGGCGTTATATTCATTCATGATTTGCGGATACCCCCATAGAACAACATTACATAATTCCAAGAGGGCTTATCCCAAGAGGGTTCCACAGAAAAGTGGTTCTCAAGAAGAAACTGTTCGAGCGGAACTTATTTCTCACCGGTGGAACAAAGACTTGAGACTTTTGTAAATGGATGGCGGAAAGGCGTTAAGGATTGATGGATGGCGGAACAAGGATTAGAGAGATTACAAAAAAAAACAAAATTTATTAAGAGCTACAAAGGACAGGAAATTGTGGAGAGCAATGATCGCCAACTGCTTGAAGCTACATGACCTATAGAAAAATTAACTTGAATAAATGGATGGAGGTACAAGGTTTAGGAGCGATAAAAAAATGACAGAATTTATTAAGAGCTACAAAAGGACAGGAAATTGTGGAGAGCCATGATCGCCAACTGCCTGAAGGGACACGGCACATAGAAGAAGAAGAATTAGCCTGAGTAAATCGATAACGGAACAGGGTTTAGGAGAGATGAGAAAAAGACAAAATTTATTAAAAACTACAAAAGACAGGAGATTGTGGAGAGCCATGACCACCAATGCACTGAAGAGACATGAAACAAAAGAAGAAGAATTAAATCAAGCTAAATGGATGGCGGAACAGAGTTTATGATAAATACAAAAAGGCAATATTTATTAAGAACGACAAAGAAGAGGAAATTGCGGACAACAATGATTGCAAACTCCCTGAAGGGACATAACGCAAAAAGTTAGCTTGAGTAAATGGATGGAGGAAGAAGTCTTAAACAACAAAAAGACACTATTTATTAAGAGCTACAAGGAACAGGAAAAATTGGAGAAGCATAATAAGCCGAAAAGGACATTGCACATTCTCAGTATGAGGTTTCCTGAAATCGTCTCCAACGACCTACTATGGGACAAGACAAGATAAGCCTCGATCTAGATTGACATCAAAAAACGGAATTGGGGATACATCGGCCACATACTGCGCAAGCCTGCTCCTAGTGTCACCAAGCAAGCCCTTGACTGGAATCTACAAGGGAAGCGAAAAGTGGGCCGATCAAAATGGACTTGGCGCACAAGTGTTGACGCAGAGGTGAAGGCAGCCGTCAAGACATAGACCGAGGTGAAGAGGATCGCCCGGGACTGTGCCGTTGGGGAGGTGTTGTTGCGATCCTATATTCCACAAGGAATCAAGTGGCATGCTGTAATATAATACTGATGATGAGGGGGACCATGCTGATTGACATACCGGGGTAGATTGTTCTAGCTCCACGTGCCATGCTTCTTTCGAATGTCTCAGTTTTCTCTATTTAACTCAACTCTCCAGGTTTTTGTTTACCACTGTAGCAGCCAGATATTGAACGCAGGACTCTTTGAATCAAGTGACTAGATCCACTCAACGCTTTTATCCACTGGGCCATGTGTCCTATTGGATATTAAAAAAAAGCGTTGGTTAGACCCAGACTAGGAAACATGACCCAATGAGTTTAGTTAAAGGGAGACAACTGAGACATCTGGAAGAGGCATGGCACGTGGAACGAAATAAAGGGTTCAGTTTGAAATTCCAATCACCTGAAGAACGCCGGAGCGTACAACGGCCGAAACGTAGTGAACATGAAAATAAAGATGAGGACAACAGTCCGAACCAAATAATGTAAATAAGAAAATATTATTGGAAACTAAGGAAGATATTTGAATTGCCATGTGTTTCCATGCGAAGTTTTCCTTGGCACCTCTGAGTGTTCAATTTTCCTAGCACTCTTTCCTCATTATGTACCCGAAAACTACCTCTTTCGAATTTTAAGCAAAATTGTCTTCTTCCCATCTTTTAAAAACTTTGTATGCATTCCCAGCATCCTTCTGTAAAACCCGCATTTCTTATCCTTCAAGTCTTCACTTCATCTGTCGGGAAATTTCGCAAAATTCCTTTTCATATTTACTGGCGGATGAGATATGATGTAGCAGATTGTTGCTAGGCTCAAATAAGGACACTTATATATAAAGATATATAAATATCTTTACTTTTCGAGTTTCGGTTGAGTGAGGGAGAATCAAAGAGTTTAGGATTGAGCACACAGGAATTGACGGGGGCACATCTTCAGTGAACCTCTAGCCGGCCAGATCAAGAAACGGACCGGTTAAATAACATTTGGACACCTACGCAACTCCACGTGACTTTGTGTTCATCCGGTGTGTCGCCTCCGCAACTTCGTGTTGCCACGCCTCTTCCGGTATGCGCCCACACAAGTACGCATTTTCTTCCGCTTGTTTATTCTAGGCTCAGGACACCTATGTTTATTTTAGCATCTGGATGCATTCCTTGTTTATGTTATCACCAGTTCCGATTTCCGCTCATACACTGATGTGTAAGGCCAAAAGGTCTGTCCCCAACCGGTATTCAACAATGATATAGATCTCCAGCAATCTTTTCTTTGTTACTAGGCAAATGTTCCTATTTTTTAACAATTTAATATACTTAATAAGTCATCTTTTGCTAACCAAGTGCGCCTTCGGATCTCGGTGTCGCATATACCGTTGTCGGTGACTGCACATGCGTGATTCTGATGTCTCCAGTCCGTATCTCACAATTGTTTCATCTTTCTTATTTCTTGTTAATGAATTCATCCCGAGTAAGGCAATAATGCCTCGAAGACGCAATAGGCTACTCGGAGAAAAAGAAAATCCAAAGTCTTCAAGAGGAGTCGGAAACACAATCCTAAACGGGAAACATCTAATCCTGTTCAAAATACCGGGGAGAAGTTTGAACCGGGCGAGAGGCGAAATTATCTACTCCTATTGGGGAAAAATAAATAACTAAATATAGAATAAGATTTCCGAGTTTAAGCCGAGACTTTAGCTGTATAGCGTTGAAGTAGACTTTAGAAAGAACCGGAAACACAATCCTAAACAGGGAACACGGTATAAACCTATAATACTATCCAAAAACCGGGAGGAGTGTAAACCGGGCGATTGCCGACGACCGAACATTTTTTTCTTCTCCTGTTTAATAGTTGTTTTTTTTTCTTCTTGCTTTCTTTTACTACATTGTCTATGAGTTCTTTGTACTGATTAATAGTCAGATGATTTCTGAACGCATCACTTATTGTTAGGCCGTGGATACTTGAATAACTAACTCCCTGCCATTGCCTTCCCCGCTAAAACTTCATTTCTGCCTCCAGAAATTTTTAGCTTTATTTAGACTCGTAACTTGTGAGGTGTGCTTAGAATGTGTGACTTCGCCCCTTGGGCTGGTTGGCAGAGTTAAGAAAACACGAGGTTTTGCCAATTAAATTCTTATTAGATATTATTCGGAAGAAGTCCCCTCTGTTTAAACTTATCTAGAGTATGGAGAGAGTTTTCCTATATATAGAAAACACAAGAAATGAAATCTGTACACAAGGAAAGACAATATAATTAGAATGAGTCAAAAATAATTTTAGTTTTTGTTTCTCAAATTTATTCTTCAACAAGTAAAGTACAATTACATTTTATACAACTGTTTGGGCACTACGACGTGATGTAATGGTTGGCAAGATTCTCTATGGGGTAATGGTTAACAAGATCAGTTACAACTGTGTAGTGAGTTCGATCCTCACCGGGTGCTCCATACTTTTGGTCTTGAGCCACATCTAAGCTAAGCTTAGTAAATGACTAAGTCATTAATCAACAGCCCTTTGCTAAATTTTAGTTTTTAATAATTTCACCCCAAGCATGGCAATAAAGCCACTAAGATGGAAAATATTTACTGAGTGTTGCAGAATATGAGAAAAATACTATTAAGGAGAGAGGAAGATAAATCAGTCAGTTATGTGCCATGCATGATACACGCTTAGGCGATCATGTATCTTTTGAAACATGACTGACGAGGCAGATTTTTTTCCCGCAGTAGGTTGCCATTTCTTTCTGCGGTAGACCAGTTGCCATCCAAGGCTATAGAACCAGGTCTGTCTTGCTATTTACACATTGCTAGGGGGAGAACAAAAAGATTTATTAGCACGTAAATGAATGAAATGGAATCGATTGGAATTCGAACTCGGCTCTCCGATTCCTCAATCCGAGCCGCTATTCATTACTCCACCGGCGGAAGTTAAAAGAACAAGAAAAAAGAAGACAGTAGATAACGATTTTCATTGCCTATAAATTTTTTAAAATAAAATGTGACTGGGAAGGAAGAAATCAAAAGTGAGTTATACAAGTGCGAGAAAAGAATCTGTCAGCATACAACTTACGGTTATATCTGTTTCATCTGTCAAATGATGAGACCTAGCCGCCAATCTAGTACCGCGCTTAAATTCATAAACTCTCGGCACCATAGAAGAAAGGTCATCAGAACAATTACTACGAATGTATTTATAGAAAAGGCACAGGGAAGCTACATTTTGGTTGTCTGAAAGTGAACGTCGTCGAGTGCCAGGTCAGGACCAATAACATCGCAAATTCGTCTTTGTATTACATCCAGAATGTCTCTATATATAGCAGGAGCAGCAGACTATTCGTGACCGCCATTTTCAAATCAAGGACGAATGGTAGACTTTTATTAGATTGGTGTAAAAATAATGACGTAATAATGTCGTTTTTTGACGTTAAAAAATACATCCAAAAACGACATTATTACGTCATTATTTTTGCACCAACCTAATAAATATTTAGCATAAATTCCGCAGAGAAAAATTGTCTAGCATGAAACATTGAACAAAAATAGTTCTGCAAGAGACCTACCAATTTATTGAATATTATCTTTCCCCCTCATTGAAGCGGGAAACGTTAGTTCAAGAAGGCGTGAAATGTCAATCTTTTTGAGGTTAGAATCAAACATGCCGATAGAAAGTAAAAAGTGTTTCTCAGACGAATATGAGAAGACGGATTTGTTTTAGAGGTGTTAAAATTGACAAATCGTTCTCTGCTCCAGTTAATAATAGAATGTAGGTTATTCTTTTAGATAAGTTGCCAATTTGACCTTATCGAACCGATCATACTTACTATTAAACAGGAGTAAATAGTTATGACCTCACCATAAATTCCTACTTGAGAATAGATGATATCAGGATGGTTTATTGGTTCATTTTGTTTTACGTCATATCAATCTCAATGGGATTTTTAATGCCGACAACATTTTTAGGATAGATTCGTATGAACAGAATATTTATTCTCTGGTTTAGATTGGTTTGGTTTGTCAAAAATCTGTTTCTGGTAATATATTTGCTTCAAAATTGTATTGCTGGTAATATTTTTTCCCAAAAAAGTATTGCTGGTAATAGTTAACTATTTGCCCATAGCTGGGGCCCTTACAGGTGCTACCACACCGGGTCAAGTTGGACCTGGGACCAACAGCAATTAAGAGGTGGTTCCACGCTCCTCAAAACCTCAAAATCAGAGGCCTTGCTGCTGGACGTAGTTTAACGTCTTATCCAGGACGCGGATGTAGTTTAACGTCTTACCCAAGACGCGGATGTAGTTTAACGTCTTGCCCAGGACGGATGCTATCAGGAAGGTCATGAAATGAAAATTAGGAATAGCTCAAGTCCAAGGATAGAGTCCTGCATTAATGCAAGAAGATCTAGAAGAGTGCCCATTCAAGACGTGTTTCATTTCGCGATTAGATAAGAAAGACGGAATCTGTTCAACAATTTCTTCAGAAATACCATAACCTTTTAACTTTTGTGGAATATCAGTATGCCAAAACCTGTCAAATGCCTTCGAGATATCCAAAGCAACAGCCCAAATTTCACCATTCTTATCTAAACCTTTATAAACACTTTCAGTAATAATCGTTATTACATCGGCATTTGACCTCGCGAAGCGAAAGCCATATTGCTTGACTTACACACTGTATAGGCAGAAGAGTAGTTTGATTAAGGTCATCTATCAAAAGACGTGACGATCTTTCAAGTGTGAGACTGCCTTCGTTAAAGGAAACCCGGCATTTGAAACGCTACTTCTTTTTTTACCAGAATCGAACTTCAAATATTTAAATCTTTGTATTTTTAACATTGCTTTGAAAGTGAACATTTTTTAACCGCTTGTTAACGAAACATTTATTCAGACCCTCAATCGCTGGCAGTGAGCAGGTAGCATAGAATCGAAAATAAAGTATAATTGGTAATATTTAATCTTTGTACACGAATAAAAAAAATGTGTGTCAAAAGGACGCTTGACATATACACTTTTGACTCTTTCTGCAATGTTTATTGTTTAGAAAGGCGATGATTATAATTTTAATGGAAATATGAAAGTTCATTTATATGCTTTCTTTATTTTCGAAAATTGGAAATAAATTATTAAACGCTATTAGATTGGTTATTTGAAAGAATGCTTGTATATTTAGTAGATTATAAAAATATGTGAAGCAACTATAATGAAATATTTGTTAATTACGACTCTATAAATAAATACTATTTAGCGGACGACGGAAAGGTGGGAAAATCGAATAGAGAAAAATGTTTTTCAGAAACTAAGAAAAGTGTACAAGAGAAACAAATGGAAGAGAGCTAAGCTGCTACGTAACGTCTAATTCCGTATATGGGGATGAATGCCGGGCAATGAAATAAAAAGAACTTGAAGGGAAAGAGATATGCATGTGGTGAATCAAATATCTTATCTACTCTATAGCAGTAAAAGCTGTTAAATTTCATTATATATGAAGAAGAGAGTTGATGTGAATGAATCGTAGTTCTACAGATGAATCCTGAAAATACAATAGGCAAAATATATGAGTTAAGTGGAAGTTATAAGGACAATTGGTACAATGGGGAAACAATCAAAAAGATCTATCTATCTATCTGTTTGTCTGTTCATATCTATCTATCTATCTATCTATCTATCTATCTATCTATCTATCTATCTATCCAAGTCTGTTCAGATCTATCTATCTATCTATCTATCTATCTATCTATCTATATCTATCTATCTATCTATTTGTCTGTTCAGATCTATCTATCTATCTATCTATCTATCTATCTATCTATCTATCTATCTATCTATCTATCTATCTATCCAAGTCTGCTCATATCTATCTATCTATCTATCTATTTCAGTCTAATATATATATATATATATATATAAAGAAATAAAGTCTTAAGTTGTGCTATATTTATGGAATAAAGTGCTCAATATCAGAGATAGAGCGTGTGTAAATAAAAAAGTGAACATAGAAGTCAACACTTAGAGGCGACAGTCTGTTTCATGCTCGAGGTAATCTTCAGAGCACTCGTGGCCTGACTATTGCTAAGTGTTGACTTTATGTACACTTATTATATATATATATATATATATATATATATATATATATATATATATATATAACGTTTTGAGACTATGAATGGGGAACTCAATGTAGATGAAATCTGTGAGATTTTATCTCGATCATTTCCTCGCGTATTTCATTGGTGAGATATAAGTTCCGCTCAAGTAGTTTCTTCTAACGAAGCGGAGTTCTGTGGAACTGACTAACCTATAATCTTAACCTTTTCAAGTCGCGGTTTAACTTTTATCTTCCCCACACATATAACAATAATCTTTGCCTCTTAATCCACTAGCTCGAGTGGCTCTCGGATTTTGTACAAGAGGAAAATCATTGTTTGAAAACGAGTCCTGTTTTATGATTAATGAGAATCAGGGGAAAATGGAAGTCAAAGCGATTAACGACGTAATAAAATTCTGAACAACCTAATAAATTTATCATAAATTCCTCTTGTATTCCTCCTAGTAACACGTAATGAATTTCCGAACACACTAATATTGAAATGAATTTTACTACAACGTAATTAATTTCCGAATGCACTAATAATGAAATAAATTTATCATAAATTCCTCTTGTATTCCTCCTAGTAAACGTAATGAATTTCGAACACTAATATTGAAATGAATTTTACTACAACGTAATTAATTTCCGAATGCACTAATAATGAAATAAATTTATCATAAATTCCTCTTGTATTCCTCCTAGTAACACGTAATGAATTTCCGAACACACTAATATTGAAATGAATTTTACTACAACGTAATTAATTTCCGAATGCACTAATAATGAAATAAATTTATCATAAATTCCTCTTGTATTCCTCCTAGTAACACGTAATGAATTTCCGAACACACTAATATTGAAATGAATTTTACTACAACGTAAATTAATTTCGAATGCACTAATAATGAAATAAATTTATCATAAATTCCTCTTGTATTCCTCCTAGTAACACGTAATGAATTTCCGAACACACTAATATTGAAATAAATTTCATTTATGCACTTTCTATTAAAACCCAATTAATTTACGAACACCCTAATATTGAAATAAATTTATCATAAATTTCTCTTGAATTCTTTCTAGTAAAACGTAATTAAATTCCGAATACCCTAATATTGAAATAAATTTCTTTTATGCTCTTTCTAGTAAAACGTAATTAGTTTACGAACACCCTAATATTGAAATAAATTTCTTATAAATTATTTTTGTATTCTTTGTAGTAAAACGTAATTAGTTTACAAACACCCTAATATTGAAATAGATTTATCATAAGTTCCTCTTGAATTCTTTCTAGTAAAACGTAATTAAATTCCGAATAGCCTAATATTGATATAAATTTCTTTTATGCTCTTTCTAGTAAAACGTAATTTCTTTACGAACACGCTAATATTGAAATAAATTTATCATAAATTTCTTTTATACTCTTTCGAGTAAAAAGTAATTAATTTCCGAACACTGTAATATTTCAGACATTGGTCTATACAGATAATCATACGCTTTTCCAGTTCAACGCATATATGTTGATTTTCAAAGGAAAGATTAGATGGGACACAAGGTGAGCTCTTCGCTATGTTGCCTTGACTCTTTGAAATTAAGCGAACTACTAAAGTATCCACGAAGTCTCGCTAGTTTACGGTTGAGCTGGTTAAATATAACCGTAAATTCTATGCTAACAATTTCTTTCTTTTTTTTTCGCATTTCTCGCTTGTAAAACTCACTTCCATCGTCATACTTTCCAGCAAACTTTAATCTTTAAAAATCTAAATGTAATGACAATCGCTTTCATCTGTTCTCGCTCCCTAGCAATTGTCCCTCTATCTAATTCTTCCTCGTCCAGTAACCCCTTGCGTCTTCGTGGCTTTATTGCCTTGCATGGAGTGAACTCGATTATTAAATATATGTATTTTAATTGTTTAATATTTGAAGGAAATTGAATTCCAACATGAAATAACTGGATCTTTTCATCTGAGCTTCTGGCTTTTGATTAGATTCTAGTCATGGAAAAATAAGAATATGAAAAAACAAGCTTTTTTATCTTCTAAAAATCTTACTTATTTTTCCCAGTAATTGATATGCAGTTTTAGCTAAATTTGTTAAATTGACTTAATGGACTTATTGTATGAAAACTTTTTTTTTCTTTTGTAGTTTTGTTAACGTCGTTTTCTAATAAAATTTGAACATTTTTAAAAAAAAAAATGTTCTTAAGGGTTTGATGAAATTGGCTTTAAAGTTGGGGTTCAAATTAAAATATACATATAATATGATGTTGGATCCTGACTTTGTGTCCGTATGTTATTTATTTATATATTTAAGAAACAGCAAATCTTCCAGTTACTGTTCTAATTCATCTAAAACTGGATTCTGATTTTGTGTTCAAAATTTTGTGTTCAAAATTTTGTGTTCAAAATTTTGTGTTCAAAATTTTGTGTTTAATGTTAGGATACAAAACCTTTAAAAATAAAGCAAAATAAGGACTAAGTTGTTTTTATTATCAGAAATACTAACTTTTTTGTAACTCTATGAATAATGTTCCTCATTTCAAGAGAAAAAAAAAACTTTTTTGTTCTGCATCGGCTACCATAATTTAAATTTACGCATATTATAGACTAATGAAAAAACGTTACTGACATAAAACAGACACAAAGTTAAGAAAATTGAACATAAAATAGGTAGTTTCTCCCAACACCGCCAGTTGCTACAATATCAAAATATTACAATATAGATTCATGTTCTTAAATAGCATCATTTGACCTAGGTTTTGATTTAGGTCTCATGCATGACACTAAACTCTAAATTTCTGGCTCTATTCAAGTGCTTCCTTCAATAAATCATTAACAAAGGGAGGAAAAAACTGATTCGAAACTCGTGAACTGGCGCTACACAATCACAAAAAAGGAACAAATAACAGACACTAACAACATCAATAACTAAAACGGGTATGACATGTAACTCGAAGAAAAAATAATGGCATAATCAAAATGCTGATAATTCACACTTTTTCAAATAAATGTAAGGAAGGGAGTTCCCATCAATATTACAAAGAGCGATAACCCTAGTAAACTTAGGAAACTTATTTCCAGAAAAATTGTTGTCATAGAAAGATTTTTATAAATTCAGGCGGTCAATAGTTCTGTTCGAGCAGTGAATATGTCAAAAGACGGTGGTTGATTTTGTTTAGCGCCATATCATTTCCAAGGGCCATTTAATGCCAAAATTTACACCCTTGTACAAATTAATTGAAACAACTGCTTTAGTTTCCATTCCGTAAGTTTTAGACCCACTGAACTGACAGGGTGTAATCGATTTTTTTTCTCCTCAGATTTTCAGTGGTGTGCAGTAATATCAATCTATTTTCAGGTTGTGTGATGAAATTTGTTTGGCCTTGAAAAATATTGCGTCATCCGTGATTGCATCACGCCCAGACACTATTTTCTCGACTGTCGATTAGTTGTCCTATGGCCATTGTCTGCGATAGACGTTACTCAATTTTAACACTGCATGAACACACTGGCAAGAATTACCAGTGAGCAAGTCAATGCACAATAGACTGGTCCGGAAACTCTCCTGATTTAAATCCAATCGAGGATCTGTGGTAAATCTGCAAGGAACGACTTCGTGGAATGAACATACGAAGTACTAACATGTGCACTGGGTCTTGTTTCATTGGAAAACATACGAAGAAAAGTAAATAATAACGGAATTATTCTTTTTGTTTCAATTAATATGCACAAGGGTGTAGGTGATCATGGCCCTCCACATCTTCCTGAATAATTAATTTGCACAAGGGTGTAAATATTTTGTACGTAATTATATCAACCGCAGATATATTATGTTTTCAATTACATATAATCTGGACATAATTTTATACTTTCACGGCAAAGATATGTTTTTTTTAGATATATAGTTTGTAGATTATAAAATATATTGTTGGTAATTTTAATGCAATATCTATTTTCATATTTTTCCAATGTTGAAAGGATTGTCATCTTACAACAAAAATGTATTGTTTATTTTTATTTCACTATTAAGGTCACTATTTGGCCATAGGTAGAACCTTAACAGGTGCTATAAGGGTGAACCTGGGAACAACAGCAATTAAGCGGTGGTTCCATGAACCTAAAAACCACAAATATCTCGATCAGCCGCCTTGCTGCCCAATGTAGTTTATCGTTATACCGAGGAAACGGCTAATATTGCAGTTACTACAGACTTTGGCTGTAATTCAAATCAAACGGATTAATTGAAAAAGTGTAAAGGTCACGCTTTCGTGTGTGAGATATTGTGGAGTTATTTCGCAGCGGAGCCTTGAATTTGTACTAAATTGGTCCTAAAATAGGTTCGACGTACAAAACGTTAGGAACTTGATATAATATGTACTACGCAGAGTAATCTTGTTGTGGTCGCTGACTACTTTCAACTAACTGTCGACTACTGTCGTCCAACATCGACGCAATTTAGTAACTGCTCCACGCAGTCACATGTGGCACATGGCCGAATTTAATGTGGGATTCAGGAGCCCGTAGGCTCGGCCAAAAAATCCACGTAGAACCCGCATAAACGGTATCGGGTCTGTCTACCTCCCCGGACGAAACTCTGCACTTCGGCATAGCCTCGTCCGGGTTCCTCTCTGCCTTCGGGCAGAGAGTTCGACTGTTGTCCGACACCGACTACGTCCGACATCAGCTAGTATTTAGTCACCCACCACGAAGGCACCATGTGCCACAAGGCCGGTTTAACGTGGGATCTCCGAGCCCGTGGACCCGGCCAAAAATATACCTTTGAACCCGTATATACGCGTTCAGGGTCGTTTTAACTCCCAGAACGTGACTCTGCCCTTCGGCGTAGCCCTCGTTCGATCCTCCTGCCCGAAGGCTGAGAGAGTTCAACTGTTCAGCCGTGGTCGTCCGACATCGATCGACCCTCGTTTCTCTTACTACCCCTACTTATATTAGGTGGGAGAGTCTATTAACTATAGAATAGGTGTGTTTCACCATAACAGATATATATATAGAGAGAGAGAGTGCGTGTGTGTGTGTTTGTTATTGGGAGCAGGTGAATCCGTGAGAATGGAAAAAAGTGAGAGTTAAAGAGAGCAAGGCATAATTATACATCAGATGTTGAATCGTAGAGTCGGACATGCTGCTGAATTCCTCAGAACCTCAAAAATGGTAGAATATCGTCTTGGAACCGAGATACAAAAATAAAGTTGAAAAATGCCTGAACTTGCCGACCTTTATTGAAATGAACAGTTGCTTACGGTCACATCCTCAAATAACTTGCTCAGAAGAAATAGTTCTCTCTCTCTCTCTCTTTCTTTCTTTCTTTCTCTCTTTATCTCTCTCACTCTCTCTCGCTCTTTCATTCTCTTACTCTCTCGTTCTTCACTTCTCTATGTGTGTATGCGTGTGATGAAGTAAAGATAAGGTAAAAAAAAAAGTATTTTATAAAATTTTAATGTTTTCCCTATTTTATATTTGGCACCTTCAGATTTTTGTCAGCTGGAGGAACGAAGGAAAGGAGAAGTTATGACAAGTTGTTTGTTTTCACTAGTCGGATATATATATATATATATATATATATATATATATATGTGTGTGTGTGTGTGTGTGTGTGTGTGTGTGTGTGTGTGTGTGTGTGTAAAATATATAGAAAATAGGAAAGAACCTGTTAGGTAAATAATCCGTTCCTTAGTATTTTTTACAAAACAGTGCTCGATACAAAAGTAGAGCCTAATTATATTAAATATTTAAAGTATATATATATATATATATATATATATATATATATATATATATATATATATATATATATATATATAAAGAAAGAACAGTAAGATATATAATCTGTATTCTTGTTATTTTTTTATTTTATTTTACGAAACAGTGCTCAAAGTAAATTTAAATTACACTACTGCATAAATATTATAAATTAACTGATTTAAAATATTTTTTTTGCTACACAGTAATAACCATGTTTCAAAAATGGAAGCTGAAAACTTTAAATTTTATTATATAATAAATATTGGAATAACTTATTTTTAAATTTAAAACGAAAAATTTTAAATTTAAAAAAATATAATTGAAAATAAGTTATTCCAATATTCGCTTGAAAATGAAACGGTACTAATACTTTTAATTTAATTCATAATTAAATTGAAAGTATTTAGCTTACATTTTTGAAACATGGTTATTACTGTGTTGCGAAAAAACATATATATAGTTAGGTTTATGTGAGTGTGTGACCCTGGGTTTCACGCTCTCGGCGATCGTCAGGAAAACTGATTTATTTTATTATAAAAAACAGATGGATAGAAGATGTGTGAACGCGCGTCCATGCATATATATGTGTGTGCGAGAAAACCTTATTCCGTGAACAAAATAGACGAAAAATCAGATTATAATACACAAACACGAAGACATATTTAGATATATAAACACGCTAAAAACACGAACGAAACATGAAATAGATTAGCACGGCCCTTAAAAACAGACAGCATATACATAAAATGAAAGGCATATATAAGCGATCATACATTAATTAAGTGACGCACATATACACACCTACAAATATGCAAATTTGAACGTGTTAGGAAAATAATTCAAACAGACTGCTATTAAAATATTGCTTACATGGTCTAAGATATATAGATAAAAAGAGTACAATAGATAAAATTTAAGAGGCGTAGAATAGAAAAACAAATATTTGTCAATGAACAACGCAAAGAAAAAAGGGTTAGTACAATGATACCAATGCAATTATTGCGTGCCAATGATACCAATGCAATTATTATTAATATTATTATTACAGTTGTTGCTTTTGCTATTTGCTCTATTTGTCCTTCTTGTTTCCATTTTCTCTAAAACCTTATTGTTGCTCACATGTTAGCATCATGGTAGCCAGAACATCTTTCTGTGGAATCAAAATTCTGTTGCTTCAAATCTCTTCTTCATCTTTGAGGAGATTGTCCAACATTCGCTGCCATACGGGACAGATATCCTGTAACAGTTCAGTAGTCTTTTCTTTGCTTCTAACGAAATTTTTCTGTCGCTTAATACTCTGATTAACTTTTTTGGAGGCACCTTTGGCCATACCAATATGTCTTCGGATCTCAGTGACTTACTTTCCGTCCTCTGTTAGAATATTTCCCAATATTGAAATTTCTCTACTACGTTTTATTTTAGCATCCTCGATTTGTAATTTGTATTTTGGGCTCATTCTTCATTTTTATTATTATTATTTTTTTTTTGACAATCGTGCATGTTTTCTTGTAGTTTATACATAGCCTTTTCTTCTAGCTTTCCTTCGGTACTTTCAGAAGGGTCATTTTTTAGTATCCTTTTCGTGTCTACTATCAACACTGTGTCATCGGCATATCTTATGTTGTTAAGATTGCGGCACCCACCAATGAGACCTGGTAGGAATTCTAACTCTCTTAGAATTGCCTGGGTTGCCTCTCTAAAGTAAAGTCAACGGCCAGATATAGAGGATACATACGACTAAATTAATGGCCACCTACCCGTTAGCGAGGAAATCTTTCAATTTGTTAGATATCGTCTTTTGTTTGACCGGGGGGAAAAGGGCTTACATGTTTCAACTTTCTACCGACTCGCTTACGCATGAATGGATACCTGTTCGGCTTTCATTAATTATATGTGGAGAGAACTAGATAGGTGCTCAACTATAAAGGAATTTGCGCTTGTGGATTTTAAAGAATTCGACTGGAATTGGAAATCGGCTCTCCGAATAACAATTCCATGCCATCCGTACATCAAGCTTAAAGCACTTGGTATTCCCAAACGGTTACCCATCTAGGTACTGACCAGGCTCGA
Organism: Acanthosepion pharaonis; assembly: GCA_903632075.3. Lineage (NCBI taxonomy): Eukaryota > Metazoa > Mollusca > Cephalopoda > Sepiida > Sepiidae > Acanthosepion > Acanthosepion pharaonis. The sequence continues at coordinate 1,730,737 of CAHIKZ030005072.1, forward strand.
CGTTGCTTGACTTCTGTGGTTGTACAGGAACTAATGTTTTAACGTTATATGGCTCTAAACCCTTTGTACCAACACCACGCCCAAGCTTACAGCTGCTTCTATCCCTAAGAGGTCACCTATCTAGATACTGACCGGGCTCAAAGTTAAACTTCTGATCATACGGGAACCGGTGTTGTAATCTGACGTGGCCGTAAGCACTTTATAGCAACCGGAGACACAAGCTTATAGCAGCTGCTATTCCCAAGCGGTTACCCATCGAGGTACTGACAGCAGCTGCTATTCCCAAGCGGTTACCCATCGAGGTACTGACAGCAGCTGCTATTCCCAGGCGGTTACCCATCGAGGTACTGACAGCAGCTGCTATTCCCAAGCGGTTACCCATCTAGGTACTGACAGCAGATGCTATTCCCAAGCAGATACCTATCTAGGTACTGACTGAGCTCAACGTTACTTAACTTCTGTGATCGTGCAGGAACCGTGTTTTAATGTGATGTGGCCGTAAGCCCTTTGTAGCAACCTCAGAACCAAGCTTACAGCAACTGGTATTCCAAAGATTTCACCCATCTAGGTACTGACTGAGCTCGATGTTGCTTAACTTTGGTGATTGTACAAGAAGCGGTAATTCAACCTCATGTGTCCGTAAGCCTCATTGCATGATAAAGGAGAAAGTGGATTATTCCATCGCTCCTCAAGCTTCACATTATTTCCAAGAGGAATGAAACTCCAATACACTGTAATTAAATATTATAATTTCACAGCACGTACGAAATTGACAAAAGCAAATATTTTGAACTAATATCTTTTAACACTATGATTGTGACGATGAGAAAATTATAAAAACACTATTAATGTGACGTATATATATATATATATATATATATATATATAGTTTATGTAAAAACTTAGGTAATCCGTATGGGTAGACCCGAGGAGGATGATATCCAGAGAGCTCACGTAAAATTCAGAGCAGATACGTTTGAAGAAAAAAACAGACCACGTTAAGATTCCATGTAATTTTTTATTTCACCATAACCCCTTTTACAGGGTTCTGGATCATCAGACTTCTTCCAAAAGCTGAAATGAAAAATGAAAAGAAATTCACGTTTTTGACGCACCTCATCAAAATATACGTATATATATATATATATATATATATATATATATAAACAATTGCCAGACATTCAAATATTGATTTTGTGTTCTCTTCTGCTTCATATGAACCAGATTAAACGGGTATCTATTTCGTAAATTACATCTATTGGATGCTTTGGTACACATCATCAGTGATGTTTCTAGCCCAGCTTCATTAGGGGTTTCGGGTCGTTCAACATCATACTCCCTCTCCACAGTGACCTAGCCGATACTGACGGGTATCAAATTGTGTACCTTCCGTTAGCTACAGTTTTTTTCCATTCCCCTCCGACCACACGCCGCAACTAGTCTTGGCAATTTCTTCCATAAAAAAGGAAGCAAACAGTTTCTATCTGTTAAGGAACCTGGTGGCGTGCCCGGCTTGAAGTGCTAAGTGACGATTTGTTTCCCTCACTGAGAGATATACACATACATGTACGCACTCGAAAACGCGCTCAACAATCAGTTTCTGTTTACAGTTATCCCATTTCCATTCATGTTAATCCTCTGCCCGAAGGAAAATAATCTTCCTAAAACAGTATTTAAAAGTGTGTATTTGCTGGTCAACTGTCATCCGCCAATGTAAACCTTCCTATTCATAGTGCTCCACATGATTTCAATTGATTATGGTCGGCTGATCGTACCTGCCAATTCGTAAAATGCATTTTTATTCACACTGAATCGTCATCTTTCATAAAATATTTAGCTTTGTCTTCTGTGACGTAGACAGCATCATATGATATTAAGTATATGATTCGAAATTAAATATCCCAACACATATGGTCGCGGGTAGCCATTACTGGCGTTGTTTATATACATTCACTACAGTTTAGGTATCAGTGCCCCAAAACAGTGTGTCTACCTAAATAGTCCTTGTGCACTGTAATTAAGACAATTTTAGACCAGAAAGATCAGTTCTTAGCTTAGGTTTTCATAGTCTTCCGCGTTTAGCTTTCCGCAGCGAATGTATGTAAACAAGGCGAATAATGGCTGCTGCCAACGACACGATACAATCCCAAATTTCACTGTAGATAACTACAAAGTGTTAGATTTTATCAAGTTCATGAAGCCAGATTCGAATTGAGCATGTACACTTACACATAAATATAAGTATTCTGGAATTTTTTAATGCGAAACTGCAAATTAACCAAATTTCTCTCTGGATAATTTTGGAGGGAGAAATATTTTGCCAGTAAATTTGGCCTACTTGCTAATGATTGATTCATTAATTCAGGGGCCAATGAAAAGACACCGCCACATTTCTTTTGTTTTTCTTTTTTGTTAAAAGGGTATATGTGACCATTAAATGACCTTTTCAATTAAATCGTATATCAGAAATACGATATATTTCTAACAATCCGCGTCCCCGTTTCTTTAGTTAGTCGATGTGTCCTTCCTCATTCTGTTTTCTCTATTTTACTCAAGACAGTTACACTTTGACCATAGATATGCGTTTGACTTTAAATATTAAAATTTTATCTGATCTGCTATCAAGTCAGCGGTTGACGGTCTCCATGGAACAATGTATCCCTTTCCTCTTATCCCAACTCCCCAAAATAACCTCCACCTTTTAGATATCTCAACCTGCGAGGATGGCTTCGTCTAGTATCCACCCCAAATTTTCTCCGTCTACCCATCAAGGATATCTCAGCTCTCAACGGCGAAAAGAACGATTGAAATATCGACCTTCATACATAATGTAGCTCATTTTATTTTTAGTCTTTTATCGATATTATTTAACGGAGGCAAAATGGCCGCCCTAACATGCTTTGGACTTTTATTTTGGGCCCGATATCTGGTGTTTTTATACTCTACTTTGCTGCCAAAGTATCTGAAAATGATATTGGATGATATGGGATACACGCTACCTAGAGAACGTCCCTTGAATACTTTTATAAGAGCAGCGTAGCAATTCCCGATTCTCAAAGAACGCCTCCATAATTCTGTCGTTTGTCCAAACTTTTTCACACTTACCAGCATTGTTTTGCTTTTACAATCTGTAAAGTTTCTGGGAAGACGATGGCCAGTTAATCCTATTATTTATACAGGGAAAATAGTCCTTATCTTTTTCGGTGTTATCATAAGATTTTAGACAACCACCCGACTTCCAGCAGCACGGTTGATGCTAACCTTCAGGACAGTGACTCGTTGCTTTTCTCGTGTTGAAATGAAGTGAAAGAGTATATCAAATCAGTCAGGAAATTTTTGTGTCCAGAATCTATCATTAGTCGTTGCGGCCAAATGTCTCTGGGCCAAATGTCTCTGGGCCAAATATCCGTTCGGCCAAATGTTCGTTCGGCCAAATGTCTCTCGGCCAAAAGTCCGTTCGGCCAGATGTCTCTTGGCCAAAAGTCCGTTCGGCCAGATGTATCTCGGCCAAATGTCCGTTCGGCCAAATGTCCGTTCGGCCAGATGTCTCTCGGCCAAATGTCCGTTCGGCCAAATGTCCGTTCGGCCAGATGTCTCTCAGCCAAATGTCCGTTCGGCCAAATGTCTCTCGGCCAAATGTCTCTCGGCCAAATGTCCGTTCGGCCAAATGTCCGTTCGGCCAAAAGTCCGACTACGGAATTAACAATTCTTTGCACATGACAAGGGAATGTAAAAAATACGAACAAAATTCAAACTAGCCTCTCTGATTTCTCATTTCTTGCCGTTATTCCTTGAATCACCCGCATATCTACTTAAAAAAATACTAACAGGGAAAACAATTAATAGATCCATAATATACCAGCAGCAGCAGAAAATCGAGAATTCACCAACATATAGTTTTATAAGAAAATGTCCTTATTTTTTATAGGAAAATTCTATATGTATACACGTATATACATGTTTCAAGCGTCAATCGAACGATTTAAACCAAGCAATCGACCAATGGTCTTCGCTGTTTCTCCCTTTTCAGAGCGTTTCACAATGTCTAAATTCATTTCCCTGATGATGGTTTTTCTTTTCTTCGAAGCACCACTAACGGAAGAGATGACGCTACGTTTGGTAGCCATAATAATTGAGAATACTTTTCCACATACGCAACACAAAGGAAAGAGAGCAACTGATCCACAGCGTTTTATGTGCAACTGATCCACAGCGTTTTATGTGCATGGCAAAAATATACGCAAAAAAAAGAATAATGGAAGTTATGTCATAGGTACGACTCGTCGTATGTTTGGATTGTCGTAACCCGAGGACTTGCTGTATATCCTTTTTTATTGTTTTAATTCCGGAAGATAGGCAGATCACACAGTAACGATAGCAGACACGGAAATTTAATCTGAAAACATCCTACAGAACGTAGCGAAGGAGAGTGAGAAGAAGGGACTAAGGATAAACTACAAGAAGACAGAATGCTGGGTCATCAGTAAAAGAATGAGCCCAAAATTCGATTTGCAGGTCGGGCACACTAAAATCAAGCAGGTGCGGAAATTTAAATATATTGGAAGTGTTTTGACACAGGACAGCAAGGGCGACGCTGAAATACGAAAATGTACTGGGATGGCCAAAGACGCATTCCAAAAGCTAGGCAGAGGATTACGAGACAGGAGTAACAAAGAGTACTGAGCTGCTACCTGACATCTGTCCTCCTTTACGCCTATGAATATTGGACATCTCCTCAAAGATGAAGAAAAGACTCGGGGCAACGGAGGTATGGTTCTACAGAAGATTGCTAAGGACCGAGTGTGTGAGCAACGATGAGGTTTTGGAGAGGATGCAAACAAGGAGGAAGCTTATACTTAACATCCGGAAGAGGCATTCTGTGTTGAGAAAGGATGGTTTGGAGAATCTGATACTCACAGGTCGAATAGAGGGAAAGAGAGACAAGTGAAAGCAATTCATGACATACCTAGCGGGCTTAAGCAAGTGGATGACAGAAATTGGTCTGAGGGGAAGTAGCAAAGGGACAAAATTTACTGAGAGCTACAAGGTTTAGGGGGGAAGTGGAGAGCCATGATCGCCTACGTCTTGAAGCGAGACGACACATAAAAAGAAAAAAATTCCGGATGGATACAGATATTGTCCATTGAATTATCTTTGCTGTCATCTTGCTGTTGACTTTTGAACTACTAATTTCCTGTAACGAATTAATTGCCAACGTGCGTCTTCTAATCCTGGACGACATACAGATTTAATGACGATCTTCGTGACAAAACAGCTCGACTGATTTCTCCGGAAACTCGTGCGTCATGATACAGTGGTGAAGGGCCCTTCCAGTGTTTTTAATTTATGTCAAACTACACCCAGATCATTTCCCTCAAGAAATAATACACACAAACTTTGTTTTCTGTATCTTTCCTTTAACGAATTAAAGTTCAACACGTTTATACTAAAGCAAAATCAAATTCTCATCTACATTTCTGGCATGAGGAGTTTTCATTATTTACACTGTTTATATTCAGAATATTATCCTCATTTTTGTTGTTTTTATCACAACGTTTTCAGCCAGTGGGGTCTTCGTATTGTGTATATCGATTTTGGTTACTCTACAGGGAATTCCGAACTGAACACTTTATTTAATCTACTGAGATAGACTGTTCTGAATCCACTGCTGATGACGAGGAGCATCGTCAAATCGCGTTATGTAGTACTGTTCAGTTTTGCCTGTTTTTACTGAGTATAAGAACACACTAACCCGCCCCAAGGATTGAACTCACAACCAATATGTCACCAAATAGACCCACATCATTTCTCTCAAGAAATAATATGAATTGAAGTCCATCACGTATATATATATATATATATATATATATATATATATATATATATATATATATATATATATATATATATATATATATATATATATATATATATATATATATATATATATATATATATATATATATATATATATATAAGTTACTTACCATCGCCTGAAGAAGTACAGTCAAAGTATTGAAACATGGAAACTTCTATGTAGTAATTTGAAAATGTTTTTATTATAGTCTGTGATATATATATATATATATATATATATATATATATATATATATGTGTGTATATATATATATATATATATAGGTGTGTGTGTGTATATATATATATATCTATATTATATATATATATGTGTATATATATGTATATATGAATATGTATGTTTATATAAATAATTATATATCTGTATAAATGTGTTTGTATATTTATATATGTGTGTGTGTATTTTATATATATATATATATATATATGTGTGTGTGTGTGTATATTTTTTTATATATATATGTATTTATATATATATATATGTCTGTATATTTATATATATATACATTTGTGTATATATTTATATATATATGGGTGTGTATATATAAGTGTGTATGTATATATGTATATATATTTATATCCCCCCCATATATATATATATGTGTGTGTGCGTGTGTGTGTGTGTGTGTGTGTGTGTGTGTGTGTGTGTGTGTGTGTGTGTGAAATATATAGAAATAGGAAGGAACTGGTTAGGTAAATAATCAAAAGTTCCTTAGTATTAGTTATTATTTTTTAAAAAATAGTGCTCGATACTGTGTGCAGAGCATAAATATATTATTTATTTAAAAATAAATTCCAACTCGCGACATACGAGGTCTAAATGTTTCAAAAATAAGAGCCTAAAACTTCAATATAATTATTTGAATTAAATTGAGTTAAAAGTAACTCAATTTAATTAAAATAATTATATTGCCGGGCTTGTTTTTAACTCTATGCCGCGAGGCATTTTAAAAAAACAATTATAATATATATATATATATATATATATATATATATATATATATATATATATACGTAAAATGTCCACGTCCACCGTTGTGTCGTGTCCGGTATAGAAATATCGACTTGAATGACTATACCTTCCCGGATGTTCCAAACACTTTCCTTGCTACTGTAGTCAGCGTTAATCGATGACTCCGTTTATGAATGTTTTTGCGTATGTGTGCGTATAAGAATGCAATAACGTCAAAACAGTATCGCTTTTTTTTGCCATTCTTTCTAGAAGACGAATTTAATATTGATCGAGTTCAACGCAAATTGTCTTATTCTTCCACTTTCATTTTGGCAACTCCAAATTTCCGGTTCTGTCTTCGAGATGGCCATTGTTAAATTCAATGATCGCCTTTCGAGTATTACTTTGACCTTCTGTCCTCAAGACGTTGATCTGATTTGGGAACTGTTGGTGTCGGAAATAATTTTACCGTTTCCTGATTATTCGATCAAGTTGCTTGGTAAGAGTAACTACAACAACAACAAAAACATGATCATCGTCATTATTATTATTATTATTATTACTGAAAGTTACAAATACGAACAATAATAACAATAATAATAATATAAAAAAAAACATTATTTTTTGTCTGAATTTCTTGGATGAGGAATTATTCCTACCGGCCTATGGGACAAAAACAGAGTTAATAAGATCATTGATTTGTGAATATGGTAATATAGCGACTGTGAGTTCAAACCCTTAGTCGGGCAGTGAAAACGTGACAGCAACAGCTGAATGATGCTAAATAAAATATTTTTTTTCTTTCGCAATAATTTGTAATGTTTCGTGAATTTACTGTTTGATGATGATGTTTCTATTACTTAATACAGTCATTTGTTTGTGATTGTCTAGCGCCAGTGTATGAGTTTCAAAGAATCATCGGCCCTTGATAAAACCTCCAAGCATGAAGCCACCATTAATCATTGATTTGTGAATGTGGTTGTTCTATTGTGAGTGATTATTGAACATGTTCGGCATCATGCATGATATCCATGTCCCTATATCTGACGAGACTTTTTAAGAACATGATTCTAATTTTAATTTAATGTGTTGATCCCTTTTGCATTTGCGGTCTTAATCATCTCTGTGGTATACGGTATGTGGATTCTTATCCCTACTATCATTTGGTGTAAAACTACATTTCCCTTTTAATCATACTTATCATAAAACCCAGGTTGTGTGTGTGTGTGTGTGTGTGTGTGTGTGTGTGTGTGTCTGTACGTTTATATATTGGATCGGATTTCCTGCATTTTTCAAACCGATTTCAACAAAACTTCACAGGACTACGTAAATATTACCTTGCGGTGGTTCTGACAGAATGCTTTAAAAATTGGAAAACACAATTGTTTTTGCACGAAATCAATTTGAAACACGATTAAGAGGCATCGCGAGAATGAAAAGGGGACAACTCATATCGGAATTAAACTTATTATAAAACCCAGGTTGTGTGTGTGTGTGTGTGTGTGTGTGTGTGTGTGTGTGTGTGTGTGTGTGTGTGTGTTTTATATATGTGATTCGATTTTTACATTTTTCCAGCGATTTCAACAAAACTTCACTTTTGGGGGGCAGTAGTGTTTCTTATTGTCTTGCAATTTTTTCTTTATTTTTACATTCAGAATGTTTTAAAAATTCCATTTACAAGACAATTGTTTATAATAAAATTCTATTCAATCGGTAGACTCATAACGATTGAAAATAAATGTTTTTGTATGAGTTTGTATTTGACCAGTTCGTAAAAAAATAAAAATAAAAATAATTAAGACATGTGTGTTCGTCAACCTTAAATAATAATCTTTTTCAATTTTATTTTTCAGTCTTTATGATGGTCGATACTTGATCTATCTCTTACTATGTAAGATGTAACGGGGATGTAACAGTTATTGATATCAAGAAAGTTATTAATATCAAGAAAGAAAATATGTGTGTAATTCACGTACAGTTCTTCTCGGAGACGTAGTGAAATGAGACCAAGGGTCGGTTATCTGTCTATTACGAGACAGAATTTCCTTGGTAAAAAAAGAAAAGAGTATTGTTTTTCTTGGTTTATCAACTCCTCATGTGTCATGTAATGTTTAAATTACGAGCGAAGAGAAGGGACTAAGCATAAACTACAAGAAAACAGAATGCATGGTCACCAGTCAAAGTATGAGCCCGAAATTAGATTTACAGGTCGAGAAACTAAACCCAAGCATTTACCGGAATTTAAATATTTGGGAAGTGTTTTGACAGAGGACGTCAAGTGCGACGCTGAGATACGAAGACGTACTGGGATGGCCAAAGATGCATTCCAAAAGCTAGGCAAAGTATTACGAAACAGGAGGATTTCCTTGGTAAAAAAAGAAAAAAGTACTGGATTTGTTGGTCTATCAACTCCTAATGAATCATTTAAAATTTAAATTAAGAGCGAGAAGAAGGGACTAAGCGTAAACTACAAAAAGACAGAATGCGTGGTCATAGTCGCCATTTGTAATTCCGTAATTGCGCATGTGCGAGACAAAGACTCAAAAAGAAAAAAAAAACTGTTGGTGATTTGCATGCGCAAACATATAGCTGTTATAAACAAAGAGAACTTTTTTTTTTTCGGGACGCAGTTTTTGAATCAGACAGTTTGAACGGCGCAGGAGATTGATAGCAGAAGGAAGCCTGCTGGGATTTCTTGACATTAGACATACGATTCTTGATTGCACCATTTCATTCTGCATCCTCCCCTTTTGATTTTAAAGTGTTTTTGATTATCAAACAGTTTGCCTTGCTTTGAACTTTGAAATGCTGCTTCAAATCCACGACAAGAGTGTAAATATTTTTCACCAAGAAGACCAGCTCACGAACAGTATGAAGTCATTAAATTAGCTCCACCCGGTCTTGTGTCTAGTATAGACATGTACTTTAGCATTGGTATTCAAACGCATTGAAACGATCTATGTCAATGGATAAAAACGGTGCTTAGATCCAGTGACTAGATACAAGGAGTTGTAAGTTCAATACCAGGCCACAGTAGTGGTGAACAAAAATGGCCTTACCGGCAAGATCCAAATGAATCCAAAGCCTTACATTTGGGGACGGCTTGGCTATGGAAGTGTCTTGAAATTTGTCACTGTTGACAGCCAACTGCTTTGGGGCTCCATTCCGCGTTTTCTTTCTGGGATTACTTCCATAGCATTTTCGATGTTTGATATGACAGCAACACAGCGGGGGTTTAAAATCAGGGTTTACAAAATACCTTTTGTCTTCAATCATATTTGCCGTAAAAAACACAAACACACAATAATACCTGTATATAGTTAATGGCTGTCTATATCTCTGGAATTACATAGATAGATATGAATATATTAAGATAGATAGATAGATAGATAGATAGATTATATTGATATAGATAGATATGAATATACTGATATAGATAGATAGATATGAATTATTGATAGATATAGATAGATATGAATATATATATATATATATATATATATACATAGATAGATAGATAGATAGATAGATAGATAGATAGATAGATAGATTGACATGAATATATTGATATAGATAGATATGAATATATTGATGTAGATAGATATATAGATAGATATGAATATGAGATAGATATAGATAGAAGAATATATATGAATATATTGAGATAGATAGATAGATAGATAGATAGATAGATAGATATGAATATATTTTAGATATAGATAGATATGAATATATATATATATATATATATATATATATATATATATATATATATAGATAGTGTTGTGTATGATACACCTAATTTACATAAGCGGACTATCGACCATATAAATATGGGTTGGTACCGGAAGACGGGGAAGATAGTAGAGATTAAGAAATTGAATCAGAGACTCTGCCCGACTGCGATTCAGTCAACCCATTATGCAGGAACAGTCTTCCCAAGAATATACCAAACTAACTGTAAATATTGTGTACCTATTCTTTGTTTCAATACATTTTGTTAACGTACATTTTGTGTTGTATTATTCCATGCTTATTTAAGCTTCAACAGATAGATAGATAGATAGATAGATTGACATGAATATATTGATATAGATAGATAGATATGAATATATTGATAGAGATAGATATATAGATAGATATGAATATGAGATAGATATAGATAGATAGATATATATGAATATATTGAGAGATAGATAGATAGATAGATAGATAGATAGATAGATAGATAGATATGAATATATTGATAGAGATAGATAGATGTGAATATATTGATAGAGATAGATAAATAGATAGATAATGAATATATTGATAGAGATAGATAGATAGATAGATAGATAGATAGATAGATATGAATATATTGAGATAGATAGATAGATAGATAGATAGATAGATAGATAGATAGATAGATAGATAGATAAATTGATAAATAATGAAGAGACTGAGATAGATCCAATCATCTAAATCAAGGCTACAGAGATTCTGTCTAGATCTCTATTATGATTAGTCGCATTATTGACATTATTCAGACTGTTATCCGCATCTCCATTACCATATTCACAACATTTTGGTCGTTGTAAGCTCCGGCCTTCTTCAAGATACATGTCTCAGTGGATAAAGACGTTGATTAGATCCAGTAATTCGACCCACATATATGTGAGTTCAATACCAGTCCACAACAGCGGTGAACCAAAACGTGTAGAGTTGAGTTAAAGGGAAATAACTGAGACACCCGGAAGAGGCATGGCACGTGGATCTAGAACAATCTACCCCGGCGGACAAAATAAAAGTTTCGGTTCGAAGTTTCAATCACCTGAAGAAGGCCGGGGCGTACAACGGCCGAAACGTTGTGAATATGACAATGAAGATGAGGATAATAATGTAAATAATAAAAATATACATATTAACTTGACACGAGAAAATAAGAAAAAAATATACACCTTCACAAATTCTCTACCGGTTTCTTTTTGGTTGTTACTTTGCAATTTCTTAGAACTTTTTAGTCGCCTTAAAAAAACAAAACAAAAAAAAAAACCTCATGGTTCCACTGAAAATATCTCCATGATATTCTTAGCAATGGTCGGCAGTACCACATGACGGGCTGTTTAAAGATCTTTTCTCTATTAATATGTGATGAAGAACCGTATGCTCTCCTGAGAAAATGGATAAAAATGTGTGATTGCACATAGAGATGAAAAAGAAAAGTTGATGTCAGCTGCCGTTCTAAAAACAACGAAGAAAAATATTGAATCAGAAATGTGAGGTAAAAAAATAACAACAGTAATTCTGTTTTCTCAGCGCCTTCAGAGAATTACCAAAACCTTAATGAAGGTTATTGCCACCAGCTTTTAAGATAATAACTTAATGAGATTATTATCCAAGAACACCAGGTATTGCACGGCAGTTATTTATTCGTTGCTCTGAGTATAAGAATGACACTATAACATCACAGAGAGTGTAAGTAAATAACAAAAAAAACATCAAATGCACCCGTGCTATAGCATCAGAAAAAAAAATTAGTAGATCTGCAACGTAATTTGCCCTGATCTGGCATCTCGTCTGCAGCCGCTCTCTCACAGACGTGCCGTCGCCTCCCTCTGTTTTTTTTACAAACACTTTTATGGTAACTGCTTCGATGAGCTGCTTTCGCTGGTTCCCAGACTTCATGAGTTCAAGCGCCCTACGAGGCTGGCATCTCGCTCACACACTTTCGCTGTCGAAACTGTTAAATGTAGCCGTCTCTTCTACTCCAATAGCTTCATGTCTCGCACCTCTCGCCTGTGGAATTTCCCTCCCCTCTTCCTGCTAGCTATAATCTCCAACTATTCAAATGTAATGCCAATCAATGTCTCCAGATGACCTGATCTATCCCCTATCCTTCTCTTCATCCTTTCCTCTATCACTCCTATTTACTCTAGCTCCAACTCTCTGTAACCCCTTGCGTGTTAGTGGCTTCCCGCCTTACTTGGAGTGAAACGCTTGAAAAAAAATGAAAAAAAAGATCTAACTAAAAGAGCAAATAATGATATAATTAAGAAGTCTGAATAATTATAAATGGCAACTATTTTTCACATGGGGTGGAGTCATATTTTCGTTGGTTTATCAACACCTCATGTGTCTAAATTAAGATCGAGAAGAAATGCGCTTTTCAGGTCGGGTAAACAAAAATCAAGCAGATACGGAAATCAAATATCTGGGAAGTGATTTGACAGAGGACGTCAAGTGCAACGCTCTGATTCGAAGATGTACTGGGAAGGCGAAAGACGCATTCTGAGAGAATTGGAAAATCCTACCAACTTCAGATACGCAGATGACACAGTACTGATAGCAGACAAAGAAAAGAAATTACAAAATTTCCTACAGAAGGTAGCGAGTGAGAAGAAAGGACTAAGCATAAAGTACAAGAAGACAGAATGCGTGGCCATCAGTAAAGATCCCGAAATATGGTTTGAAGGTCGGGAACACTAGAAATCAATCAGACACGAAAGGTTAAATATCTGGGAAGCGTCTTGCCAGAGGACGGTAATGGTGATCCGAAAGACGCATTCCAAAAGCTAGGTAAAATATTACAAGACAGGAGGATTCCTTGGTAAAAAAAGAAAAGAGTATTGGTTTTGTTGGTTTAACTAAAAGAGCAAATATTAATATAATTAAGAAGTTTGGATAATCTCTATCTATAAAAGGCAGGATGTGTGTGTGTGTGTGTATGTGTGTGACGAATGCACGAGCACAATTTTCGACGGATTTGCACCAAAATTTACATGCACATGTTCCAAGTTAGCGGGAAGGCCAAGACCGACTTTGCATTTCCCAACTCACATCGATAGTGGAAATAATCTTTTTTTTTCATGCTTCTACGGCAGTTTTCATGTAGTTTGTGGCCATTTTCTACTGGCCAAAGTGACAGCCTATAGCTGGCTGCCACGAATAGGCAGGAAGATTCTATTGGCCAGCGTAAGAGCCAACAGCTGACTGACACGAATGTTAACTAGCATGCTAGCATGCAAAAAATATCGATAGCTGCATTCGTCACAAGTGGGAAAAATTTAAATCTGCATGGCACTTTACTCCAATTGGCTCATTCGCTTGCTTAAACTTAACGTTGATTCTGGTTCCACAGAACTGGGTTGGGTGTGAAAAATTATTTGTTGTTAACATTCTTTTTTCATTCGGTTTTTCCAGTTACGAGTCCTTTTTTTTAAGCTGGTCGTTTTGTGTTCATTTTGTGTAGTTCTTTTTTCGTAACAGATTTAATGTTTAGTATAGAGCTTAGAAAAAATCGCAGCGTGAGATAGGCAAGAAGTAAGGCATGTAGCAACATCAGGAGGGCAAAGAGCACTCCTTTAAAGCCAAGGAAGAGCAAAAAATTCTTTAAGTCAAGTGATAGCGATTGCTGTATGAGTCGTACGATTTTTAAATCAAGCACGGGCAACGCCGGGCCATGCTGCTAGTTAATTATAAATGGCAAGTATTTTTCACATGGGGGGGGTCATTTTTTCGTTGGTTTATCAACTCCTCATGTGTCATTTAATGTCAAAATTTAATTTTATTGAGAGCATTAGTCGTCTCTTTTACAAAAATGCATTGCTGGTCTTTAAAAAAAGGTATTTCTAGTAATGGCTTTACTATAGAAATATATATTTTTAATCATTTCACTTCAAGCAAGGTAGAAGTACGCAGCGGGTGAGTTGCAGGATGTTGGTAAGATTGAACAAAGGACAAAAGATGAACGTGATTCAAGACGATAGAATATGGCGATTGACGTTGAATTTAAATTTTTGACGAGTGTATCTATCATGGAAGCAAATGACAGATAACATTATCAAAGCAAAAACGCCGATGAAACAAAAACAAACTGGCGATGTGTAGAGCAATCTTCCAACACTGTTAATCTGTCATTGCATTTTAAACAAAAGTAAACGTTTTTTTATTCCTTTTATTCCTTTTTAAAAAAAATATGATTACCACCTATGTTCTTTTTCAACATTTATGGCAATTGACCTTAAAAGCGCCAAAACATTATCAGAGTTACGCAGTTATACTGGGATGAATTTGCCCAGTGAAGCAAATGTCCAGCGAGTCAATTGTCTGGTATGCAATTGTCCGGGGCGCAAATGTCTCAAAGACCACAAAATTACAGCTTTTGTCCATTTTCAAGAGAGATCTTTATTTGTTATATTCAAAGAATTCTTTGAACAGTCAGATATCAGTTTACCTGGAATTAAACAAATCAGGTATTAATAAGAAGAGTCGTAATATATACATGCAAGATTTCACAGGCCTAGCATCACTAATTCATACTCAGACGATTAAAATTTCACCCCACCCTCGTGTATATATATATATATATATATATATATATATATGAAGAAATGAAGTTTTAAGGTATGCTATATTTATGGATAAATGCTGAATTTCAGAGATAGAGCGTATGTAAATATAAAAGTGAACATTGAACCAATGCTCAGGTGGCCTGATGATTTCGTTTAGCATGAAACAGTCTATCGCCTCTGACTGTTGACTTCGGTGTTCACTTTTATGTCAGTGATTGCACAGGTCAGTGTTGCCAACATTGTGTGAAAATGTTGTGTGAATTGATTGGACGGTTTTTGAAATATTAAAAAAAAGGTTATCTCGATAATAATTTGGCACGCAGTGTATATATATATATATATGTGTGTGTGTGTGTGTGTGTGTGTGTGTGTGTGTGAGAGAGAGAGAGAGAGAGAGTATGTGTGTGTGAATATATAGTTTTAAGGAGTGCTATATTTATGCTATATTTATGGGATAAAGTGCTCAATATCAGAGATAGAGAATTTGTAAATATAAAAGTCAACATTGAAATCAACACTCAGGGGCGACAGACTGTTTCATGCTAAACGCAATCGTCAGGGTATATATATATGTATATATATATGTGTGTGTGTGTGTGTAGTTGAGTGTTTGTGTTTGTGTGTGTGTGTGGGAGCGCCGAAGTGAACTCTCAGAGGCGACAGGCTGTTTCATACTAGAAGCAGTCGGCGTCTGCGTGTTGACTTCAATGCTCTCTTTTATATTTACATCATACGCTCTGATATTGATCACTTTCGTCCCACAAATATAGCACACTTTAAAACTATCTTTCATCACACACACACACACACACACACATATATATATATATATATATATATATATATATATATATATATATATATATATATATATTGTCGCTACAAGATATGTTTGAAGTAACAGTTCACGTCTCACTGCATCATAGTCAGCCTATGAACTTTTCAGGCCACATTCGTAATATGCATATTTTTTATCTGTTACGATGAGGTTTTCAAGGGAGTCTCTCGAGAAATCTCGATCCGAAATACGCTCAGAATATACCAACCTCATAGAATTCAATATTATAAATTCTTTCTTCATATAGTCATTCTAAAAAAAAGCATTTCGGATTTATTGCAGTCAATTGCAAACATCTTATCGATACAGATATTTACCGAAAGGTATCTAAAATGGTTTCTTTACACTGTCAAAAAGAAATGCGTTCATCTGAAAGATTTCGCTTGTCTAAATGCATCATAATAGATGAAGCTCAAACGAATTCGACCCATACGCAACCATCCACATGCAACCACATATATTTGCAGTTTCATTGCGCTTAAAGGACTCTATAGGAATAATACATCGACAATCGCACAATAAGAGTCTGTAATGTAATCGCCCCTTGTATGTAGATTTTAGTCACTTTTCTCACCGTGATGTAACTTCCCGCTGGAAATTAATGAATGCAAGATTTCACAGCTTGCCTCACTACTTTATACAGGCGATGAGATCTACCATCCCAGCCTGGTATGTATACAGTGGACGGAAACAAATATTCGTACACGTACAACATTTTAATTTATTGTATTTCCAACTAATGAATAAACATACTTTTCATATAATTAACTGTACACAGATGCATAATAACTAAATATGAATAGAAAACAGAACATAATTTTAATTGAATAGAAATAAATCCTATTTATTCATTTAATGGTTGAAAATTATTCGTGCAATGAATAATTTTAAATCTTTTAAATTGCTTTAATCCTCTAGAGTATTCAAGTGGAATATTCGAGAATGTTTCAATGATGTTATCAGTAGTTATTTTTAGCCTAAAAATACAAAAAAGAACATTCTGTAATTGATATTCGTGCAAGAAGTTTTTCATCATGGCAAGAGGCAAAGAATTGACAAATTCGCAAAAAAATATAGTTAAGCTTTGAAAAGAAGGAAAAAGTTACAGGAAAATCCCAGATAACCTGAATATTCCATTTATTACCATTAGTTCATTCATTGCAAGTTATAAAAAACTCAAAACTTTTGAAAACCAAAGAACATGTTCTTTCCGGTAGATTTCTTCAAGATCTTCGAGGAAATTATTGCATCAAATTAAACGAAATCCAATGGTTACTCGACAAGCATTGCAGAATGATTCGCTTTCAACAGGAATCTGTGTCACTAAACGGACAATAAACAATGAAATTCAAAGGAACAATCTAACGTCAAGCTCCCTTCGGAAAACTCCATTGCTATTGAAAAGACACAGAGATGCCAGGTTGAAACTCGTTAGGGAACATAAAGAGAAGGAAAAATTAAATTAGGAAAGATTATTATGGACAGAAGGAACCAATATTGTGTTGTTTGGACGTAATTCTAGAAATCATGTATGTAGGAACGATGGCGATGCCTTCCAAAAAAGAATTCAGTTTCAAAAGCGAAATTTGGTGATGGCAGCAGAATAGTCGGGGGATGTTTTTCTACAAAGTGTTTTGGAAACATATCAGTAATTGACGGTAGAATGAATGCCGCAGCATATCAAAATATTCTGGAAGCATATTTAATGATTTCGGTTGAAAATATTGAAATTCTTCCTGATTGGATCTTCTAACAAGATAATGATCCTAAGCACACCTCAGAATCTACGAAGAAATGGCTTGCTAAATATAATGTAAATATCCTGAAATGGATATGTTAGTACCCAGATTTAAACCCAATCGAGAATCTGTGGCGTTATTTGAAAATTCAGATCTTGTCGAGAGCCGCAAGAAACATTGCGGATCTGAAGACCATATGCGAAGAAGAATGAGATAAAATACCAAAGAAATTTAATAATCATTAATTTAGAACTACAAGAATAGGTCAATTGCTGTAAAAGGGAATGATGGCTGTTCTACAAAGTATTAAATAAAGATTATGTATTCCTTATTCTATTTTACGAATACATTTTTCAGCCTTTAAGATGGATAAATGGAACTTATTTGTAGTAAATCAATTTTGTTCAGTTTTCGCTGTATATTTAATTATAATTGCATATGCGTACAGTTAATTGTATGAAAAGTATGTTTATTCATTTGTTGGAAGTACAATATATTAAAAAATCGTTTGTGTACGAATATTTGTTTCCCCCACTATATATATATATACACACAAATGTTTGGAGGTACAAAATTTATAAATAGTTTTAAAAACAAGGAATGCATTAATTTTAATTTTAAAAGTCTCTAGGGCCCTTTCAGCCAACATCTCATCAGGAGACAATCGTTGGATTTGCGAAAAGAATATAAACGATATTGAAGAGCAAAAAAGAGGGGGAAACACACTAAAACAACAAACAAGTATATATACTTGTAACGAGGGGAAGGGAAAAGAATCGTGTAAATAAATTAGCGAGGGACAGTTAAAATAAAATATCCCCCAACAGATTCAGAGACTTTACAAATTCTTTCTGCCGCCAGAGAGAAGGTTTTCTTAATCCTATACAGACCGATTCCAAAATCTTCAAATGATTATTGGAATCGGCTGTATGAATAATTTTAAACCACTCTTTTTTAAACAACTTGGCGCAAGCTATATTCTCAACTAAATGTTGAGCAATAGCCGACTCCATATATATATATATATATTGAAGATAATCTTCTACTAGATATGTTTGAAGTCCAAGCTCTAGTCTCACTGCTTCATAATGAGCCTATGAACTTTTCAGGCCACATTCGTAATATGCATATTTTTTATCAGTTACGATGAGGTTTTCAAGGGAGTCTCTCGAGAAATCTCGATCCGAAATACGCTCAAAATATACCAACCTCATGGAATTCAATATTATAAATTCTTTCTTCAAACAGTCGTTCTAAATTCCGATTTACTGCAGTCAATTGCAAACATCTTATCGATACAGATATTTCCCGAAAGGTATCTAAAATATTTTCGTTACACATTTAAAAAAAATGTGCTTATCTGGAAGATTTCTTTTGTCTAAATGCCTGATAATAGATGAGGCTCAAACTAATTCGGCCCATACGCAGACACCCACATGCAACTACATATATTTGCCGTTTCATTGCGCTTAAAGAACTCTATAGGAATAATACATTGACACTCTCACAATAGGAGTCTGTAATGTAATCGACCCGTAAGCAACCATCTAGACTTTAGTCACTTTTCTTACCATGATGTAACTTCCCTCTTGAAATTAATGAATGCAAAATTTTACAGCTTGCCTCACTACTTTATAGTCAGGCAATGAACATACCATCCCAGCCTCGTATCTATACAGTGGACGGAAAAGAATATTCATAGAAATACAACATTTTAATTTATTCTAATTCTAACTAATGGATAAATATGATTTTCATATAATTAACTGTACAAAGATGGATAATAACTAAATATGAATAGAAAACAGAACAGAATTTTGATGGAATAGAAATTAATCCTATTTATTCATTTTAATGTATGAAAAAGTATTCGTGCAATGAATGATTTTAAAACATATAAATTGCTTTAATACTCTAGATTATTCTAGAATGTTTGAATAATCTTATCAGTAGTTATTTTTATATTAAAAATACAAACAGAACATTCTGTAATTGATATTCGTGCAAGAAGGTTTTCATCATGGCAAGAGGTAAAGAATTGACAAATTCGCCAAAAAAAAAAAAATAGTTAAGCTCTGAAAAGAAGGTAAAAGTTACGGGAAAATCCCAGATAACCTGAATATTCCATTTATTACCATTAGTTCATTCATTCCAAGTTATAAAAATCTCAAAACTGTTGAAAACCAAAGAACAGGTATATCCCAATAGATTTCTGTAATTGATATTCGTGCAGGAAGGTTTTCATCCTGGCGATCGAGACTCTAGTCACATTTCTCACCGTTATGTGCATTTCTTGTCCATGGAGTCACGCGGAATTTTTAAGGAAAGTCGATACAAAAGGACTTATAATGAAAGAAGATGGCTTCTTAAACTTACGGGACATGTTGAAAGCAAGAGGAACAGAGAGAAACAAGAAATAACTTACATACCAAGTTTGAGTAGA
The DNA here is from genome assembly GCA_903632075.3 of Acanthosepion pharaonis. NCBI lineage: Eukaryota > Metazoa > Mollusca > Cephalopoda > Sepiida > Sepiidae > Acanthosepion > Acanthosepion pharaonis. The sequence goes on from CAHIKZ030005072.1 coordinate 1,750,919, forward strand.
TCGTTGGTAGAACAGGGTTTAGGAGAGATAGCAAACTTACAAAATTGCTAAGAGGACAGGGAATTGTCTACCTCCTGAAGAGACATGGCAAATAAAAGAATGGCGTCCAATGATCTCGTACAGCCTGGAAGAGTGATGTTGATAATATCAGCTATATATCCAGCAACATCAGCACAGCAAAGAGTACTCTTTTAAAGGTAAGGAAGTACAAAAATATTTTAAGTCAAGTGATAGCGATTGCTGTATGAGTCGTACGATTTTTTAATCAAGCACGGGCAACGCCGGGCCATGCTGCTAGTAATCTATATAAATAAAGCGCAGTGAACGTGTGTCCGTCCGTCCATCCGTCTCGGCGAATCATAAACAACCTGAATTAACAGTCAATAACTTTTGTAGTTACAAGCGATTAAAAATTAAATAAATAATTTAAAGTTAAATTTAAAAATGGAACAGAGGGAAAGGTTTAAATCACAATTTTTATTAAAGGTTTAACTTTAATTTCGCTTTTTCGGCACAATTGCAATCGATGTCATTCAATTAAACCGTAATTAAAATTTAAGCGGGGCTCAGTACGTGGCTCTTTTTTTTTTCTTTTTCTAGAATGCGTATTTTGACGTATTCGAAATATTACAGAGTTCGTGTTCCCTAATGTCTTTTAAGAGTGACACTATATGAAGGAATCATAAAAAATGGTGATTTTAAAAGAAAGAAATGCGCGCAAAATAAACTACGGTGATCGGTTGCGTATACGAAGAATGATTATGCCGAATTAAGGTGCCAAATAATTCGCATAACATTTACGTACATAGGACGCTGAAGGTATAGGGCGCGAATGCCCAAAGGTCATCCGTAAGAGCTAGCCTAAAACCGCCACCACGGAATGGCGTCTTCTAGGCTTGTAATAACAATAATAACTGGTTTAAACATGAAAGCACCCGAAACCCCACCGTTCACTAAAAGTAAACAATTAAAATTTATAAACCATTTACATTCTGACTATAGTTCTCATCGTTGCTTTCAAGGAAACGACAATTCCCGACTTCAGTCAACTTCTCAACGACGTGTTGTGGCTTCCCTCTGTCTTTTCTACAAGTATTTTCAGTGCAACTGCTCTAAAGAGCTTTTTTCCATGGTGCTCTGACTAGATGAATTTGACCGTGTTACTAGATTGCAACTAGGATTCTCCATTTTACTGTTGACTTAGATGCAGCCGGCACTTCTATGATAACAATTGCTTTTCTTGCTCTTTTCACAATACTTTTTTAGTGATGGCTTTATTTTCAGTGCATAGAGCGCTTCACGAATTTGAAGTTTTTGTTTTTTTTTTATTTTCATAGTGGAATATATATATATATATATATATATATATATATACTAGCAGCATGGCCCGGCGTTGCCCGTGCTTGATTCAAAAATCGTACGACTCATACAGCAATCGCTATCACTTGACTTTTTTTTTTTTTGCCCTTCCTAGTCTTTAAAGGGGTGATATTGGAAAATGCAAAGTCGGTCTTGGCCTTCCTGCTAACTTGGAGCATATGCATGTAAATTTTGGTGCAAATCCGTCGAAAATTACGGCCGTGCATTCGTTACACACACACACACACATCCTTATATATATATATATATATATATATATATATATATATGTGTGTGTGTGTGTGTGTGTGTGTGTGTGTGTGTGTGCGTGTGTGTGTGTGTGTGTGTGTGCAAATATAGAAAAATGGGAAAGAACCGTTAGGTTAATAATCCAAAATTCTTTAGTATTTTTTGTTTTTATTTAAAAAAAAATTAAAAAAAAGTGCTCAATACATAAGTAGACCCTAGATTAATTATACCAAAATTCGCTTGAGGATGAAACAGTAGTGGTCTTCTGTTTTTGAAACATGAGAAATCTTATGTAGCGATGGAATCATATTTTTAAAAAATAATAAGATATATATATATATATATTATATAGTGGCCTGACGATTGCATATAGCATGAAACAGACTGTCGCCTCTAAGTGTTGATTTCTATGTTCACTTTTATATTTAATATATATATATATGTGTGTGTGTGTGTGTGTGTGTGTGTGTGTGTGAAAATATATAGAAAATAGGAAAGAACTGGTTAGGTAAATAATCCGAAGTTCTTTAGTATTTTTGTTATTATTTTTAAAAATACTGCTCGATACAAAAGTAGAGCATAAAAATAATTATTTATTTAAAAATATATTCCAACACGCTACATAAGAGTTCTCATGTTTCAAAACAAGAGCCTAAAACTTCAATATAATTATTTGAATTAAATTGAATTAAAGTAAGCTCTGTTCCATCTTCAAGCGAAATTCAAAAAAAAAAAATTTCGCCAAATTCCAAAAAAAAAATTTCGCTTGAAGATGGAACAGAGTTTACTTTAATTCAATTTAATTCAAATAATTATATTGTAGTTTTAGGCTCTTCTTTTAAAACATGAGACCTCTTATATAGCGTGTTGGAATCATATATTTTTAAATAAATAATATATATATATATATATATATATATATATATATATATATATATATATATATATATATATATATATATATATTAGACGAGCGGAACAAATACTTTTAGGAGATATTCATCCGGGACTTCCTTATTCAACCGGGCTCTTTTATTAAATATGCCAAAAAAATCTTTCGGCAGCAGTTAATTTACAGTACGGAACATACAAGGAAAAATCGTTTCATTCCTGAAAATAATTATTTTGAATATTTAAAAAATTTTCCACATCCAGTTTTATTCCAGCTATTCGGACTATTTGAAACTGAACTGAAGAATATGTATATACAGTTAATCCTCGAATTAACGGTCCCGGAACCAACGGACCCCGGATTTAACGGATAAAATCCCCAGAAATGTTAGTCCGTTAGTTCCAGAATTGGCCGCTGTTGTTTACTGGCGCAATCAACAGACTGGTATTTCCGGAAATATCCGCTCGTCGTGTACACACATGCATCGTCACTCGAACATTTTATACTAACTTTGGTACAGTATACAGTATTGCTTTTTGTCAAGCCCTTCATAAGCGGCAGTTAGTTGGACGAAGAGGTGTGTTAGAACGTGTGTGATTCTTTTGACACTCACCTAAATTTTTTGACCAAGAATCGGGGTGGGGGGATAAATGCGTATTATCAACAACTTCGAACATTAAAGGAACGAGTAATTCGTGAATAATACCAAAGAAGGAAACAACTAAAGTTGGATTCGTTCTCCCGACCCAAACATGTTTAGGTAAACTATAAAACGTTTCAAACTTTATTTAAAGGTATATAGTAACTTAAAAATAAACTACACATACATATGTATTGTATTTACATTTATTTAAAATAATATTCTACGCTACTGGTTGTTTTGAGGCCACGAAATAAAAGTACTTCAAATTGACAAATTGACAAACGGCTTAAACGGATGACCCCATTATTAGGTCCATTAAACTGAGGTTCCACCCTACGTATATCTGTACGTGATTGTCGACCATGCACACGTTGATTTAATGCAAACTGAAGAATTTGAAGCTGAAGCATAAACTTGTTCATTTTTAGGCGATCACGCATATCTATCTATCTATCTATCTATCTATCTATATATATATATATATATATATATATATATATATATATATATATAAGGTAACTATACTCGTTTGAAAAACCTTCGATTTTTTGATTTGCCAATAATCAAATCAATCCTGAGGGGAAAAAAAGGTTTTAAAAAAAAGAAAGAACTAGAAACATGAAAGTCTGTCGAAAAATATCTCACAGATACAGGTTTAAAGCCCAAAGAAAAAAACCCCGACACGAGTAAACAACTAACTAACAAAAGAGCTCAATACAACCGTAGAGCAGACCTAGATAAACCTAGTGAGCCAGACAAACCTACCTAGGTTTCATCTAAGCGGATCTATATATATATATATATATATATATATATATATATATATATATATATATATATATGGTGGGGTATAGAAATTAAAAATTAAATAGAGAATTGGAGAGATCCTGTAACCAATGACAGGTGTGAGCATAGACTCTTTTTTTTTTTGCATATCTA
>CAHIKZ030005072.1:1760000-1782500 GCA_903632075.3 Acanthosepion pharaonis
GCCTTTTGGTGCTTAGACTGCAAATTAACTGAATGGCATATGCGTGCTTTCGCTTTAAAATTACAAATGGCGTTTATACGAACATTTTCCATGGAATCTGTGACAAAATAGCGAGAGGTTTCTGACGCTTTGTCTGCGTAAAAGAGACCGCAGAGTGGAGAATACGCCTCCCCCATAAAAACGATTTTGAACACTACCACGCCTGAATAAGCGTTTTGAGCAGCTCCAGTGCTAGTGGTAATGGTATGGTAATACTAGTGGCAATGCTTGTGTTAATGGTAGCAGTAATGGTTCTGGTAATGGTAATGGTAGTGCTAATGGTAGTTGGAATGGTTTTGCTAATGGTTTTGATAATGCTAGTGGTAATGGTTGTGGTAATCGTAGTGGTAACAGTAATGGTAATGGTAGTGGTAATGTTAGTGGTAATGGTTGTAGTAACATTAGCCGTTTATTATAGATGTAATTCATGGACAACACAGCCAATGCTACTCACCTTTGGAATTTATGAAAAAATAAACATAGTCCACTGTTATAACTATTTCTATATGGTTTACCATAAATATGTATTTTATATTTTCATAGTACTTTGTTTTTATTTGGTTGGGGTAAACTGATTACCCATAGCTGTGATCCTAACAGGTGCTACCACCCTGGGTCAAGGTAGATTTTAGAACAACAGCGATTAAGTAGTGGTTTAAGTATCTTCAAAACAGCCCGACCAGAGGCTTTACTGCCGGATGAAGTTTATCGTCATACCCAGGACGTGCACAAGTAAGAAGTACGAGAAAAGAAACTGTTAGCGTAGAAATGCCCGTTGCATCTAAGTAGTTTAACAGTGGAACGGTGATATCTCTTTATCAATCTAGTAGCACACTTTATTTATTTATTTTTTATATATATATATATTTTCATAGTGATTTGACCCCAGTTTGGGGGCTAACCCTTGGCACATAACTTGTACCCTAACAGGTGCTACCACATCGAGTAACAAAAGCAATTAAGATGTGGTTCCACGCTCCTCAAATCCTCCAATATACTTATCTTCCGGGTGTAGTTTATCCTCATCATCATAATCTTTCGGTCTCAGCCGAGATTGAACTCACCAATACTTTGATTGGTGTATTTCATAATCTTGTCAAATAGCTGAATTCTTGATGCTTCGCTAGGGCTATCAAGTGTGTTTTTATCGTGACACCATCACCGTGGATTGCCAACCAAGGCTCAGAGAGACTCCATTCACCCTCCTCTAAGAGCAGGTTTGAATTCAGAGTTTTCCTTCTCCTAGACCAGTTGCCATCCAAGGCTATAGAACCCAGCCTAGACCAGTTGCCATCCAAGGCTATAGAACCCAGTCTGTCTTGCTATTTACCCATAGCTGGAGGGAGAAGAAAGAGGATTCACACCTTTCCCAAGGTAATTCACGTAAGTGAATGTAATGGATTCGACTGGAATTCGAACTCGGTTCTCCGATTCCTCAATCCAAACCGCTATCCATTACTCCACCGTGCCTCATTCCCAGGTCTGGTTTGTCACGATGCAACAACTTAACTTCCTTGGCAGTTGCATCGACCAACCTTATTTGCTCATTTTGCTTTATAGTACATGAATGTGCTCTCAAAACACATTTGGGTATCTATTAGCGTGTCGGTTTTACATTTTCTAACAATAATAAATGTCAAATTCTCGAATTTTTTTCTTTCTCATTATCTGTCTAAGAAAGCGAAACTGTACGTTTTCAGAATGAATTTTCTTTTTGTTTTTGTCTTCCTTAAGACGGTCGCCGCCATTTCCCCAGTAAAATGAAATCTTGTACGGATCTTGATTTCGTGAGGTCTCGGGGTAACAACGAGGAAAGTTCGTTTAAAGAAGAGGCCAAGGGAAGCCACCTTACGCCGTTGGGAAGACGATAACTCAGGTCAGGACTGATAACATGGCCGATTCTTATGGACTTTATCTAGAATCCCAAGATATATAACAGTGGCACCATATCAGACGTGGTAGCAACAATGATGGACTTATAAATGTGCAAGATAGATTCTGGTGAGATAAAGTGTCTAGCGTGACAAAATAAACAAGCCTTGCTAGCAGCAAAAACAGCAATCGATTCACTATAATAATTCCAATGGAAAACGTAAGAGGAAAAGCATATGGAGAGCCTTATTCGGGGACGTTCTGAAGGGAAACATCAGATGGGAGGTGATTTCGGCACTTCCACGTGGTGCAATGCTTACCGATTATGAGTGAATAGTGAGATCGAACCTCACCGGGTGCTCGAACATGTGCTACATCTAATCTACGAATAGAAAACCATTTGGCCACTACGACTTTGTGTAACTTTTAGCAGGCTTGTCTCGCTAGGTCGATTACGACTGATAGTGGGTTCGACCCACACTGGGTGCTCCATTCATTCGGCCTTATGCCACATTTAAGCTACGCTTAGAAAAGCCTTTGTTTGCACTTGGGAGTGGAGTTATAAACAGAAAGCTTGTATCGCTAGATCGATTACGACTGACCAGTGAGTTCGAGCCACACTGTGTGCTCCAATCATTCGGCCTTGTGCCACATTTAAGCTACACTTTGAAAAGCATGTGGTGTGATAAACAGAAAGCTTGTCTCGCTAGATCGATTACGACTGAGTAGTGAGTTCGAGCCACACTGGGTGCTCCGATCATTCGGCCTTATGCCACATTTAATCTACGCTTAGAAAAGCATTTGTTGGCACTTGCGTTTGGTATTATAAACAGCAAGCTTGTCTTGCTAGATCGATTACGACTGAGCAGTGTGTTCGAGCCACACTGTGTGCTCCAATTATTCGGCCTTGCGCCACATTTAAGCTGCGCTTTGAAAAGCATTTGTCGGCACTTGGACGTGGTGTGATAAACAGAAAGCTTGTCTCGCTAGATCGTTTACGACTGAGTAGTGAGTTCGAGCCACACTGGGTGCTCCAATCATTCGGCCTTGTGCCACATTTAATCTACGCTTAGAAAATCATTTGTTGACACTTCAATGCGGTGTATGTGTAACAGCAAGCTTGTCTCACTTGATCCTTTACAATTGAATAATATCTTCGCTCCTCACAGGGTGCACCCAGACTTTCGGCCTTGTGCCACATCTAGGCTACGCATAGAAAAACAATATAAGATTCATTATGTATTCTTCTGTTGTGAAATTGTTCCCTGCCTGACGAAAGCACCATAACCCTGCCCCCGCGTAAGAACTGCGTCACCCTCCTACCTCTTAGTTGTGAATATAACGGTCGTAACAACAGAACTGCTCCATATATTACGGGAACGTGTTCGTGCACCGGCAGATAATATTGGCGAACGTATAGAGTATATAGACTAAGAAAACGACAGTAAACAAGATTTATCCAAGGCGAATTACTTGGGCTGAAGTAATTTGAAATCTTTCATTTCCGCGCCAAATTGCATTTTGAGCATAACGGAAATCAAGATGATGCGTAAACAACGCTCGATTCATCCACCGTGTTACCCTTTGTCGATTCTTGCGTATTTCGTCTCTCTTTATATATATATATATATATATATATATATATATATATATATATATATAAACACATATATATATATGTGTGTGTGTGTGTGTGATATATATATATATATATATATATATATAAACATATATATATGTGTGTGTGTGTGATATATACATATATATATATATATATATGTTTATATATATATATATATATATATATATATATATATATATATTTATATATATATGTTGCTATAAACGTTATTTTTAGCGGTACATATTTCTCAGTATATATATATATATATATATATATATATATATATATATATATATATATATATATATATATATATATTGAATTTGTACTTATTTATGATTTGTAATCTTTCATGTCTCTGATTCATATAATTTTCTTTCCTTTTTCATTTTATACTGCATTTCTTTTGACTGGAATGCTTCCATTCACAGAGGTTTTTTTCATTTTCTTTCCGCTTCCTGTTTTATTTTTCTTTGTCATTTCTTTGTTTATTTTTTTTATTTCTTTTTTTTTTCTTTCTTTCTTTCTTTCTTTCTTTCTTTCTTTCTTTCTTTCTTCCTTCCTTCCTTCCTTTATCTACTTGTTTCTGTTTTTTTATTCTTATCTTATCTCTTTGTTTCTTCCTATATTTTTTCTTTTCTTCATTCTTTCTTTCTTCCTTTTTCTGATATTTTCGATCATCCGTTTTTAACTTTTTCTTTTGCTTACTCCCATAATATCTATCACCAACAATTTCCTTCTTTCTTTCTTTCTTTCTTTCTTTCTTTCTTTTTTCGATGCTTCATCTTTCTTCTTTTCCTACCTCCTCTTATTTCTCTTCTTTGTCAGCAACCCACTTTCTTTTTCTTCCTTTATTTTTCTTTCATGTCATTTTCATTTTTTCTTTTTTCCTTTTACTTCCTTCTTTTTATGCTATATTTCCTTCTTCCTTTTTTTCATGTATTTATTCATTTATTTCGATTTACTTTATTTTTTTTATATTTTTATTCGTCTCTTCTTTCATTCGTTTGCTCTTTTTTCTTTTTGCATTTTTCTTTCTTTCATTGATTCCCTCTTACTTTATTTTATTCCATTCTTCTTCTTCTTCATCATCATCTCTTTCTTCTTCTTCTTCCTCATCTTCTTCTTCTTCTTCTTCCTCTTCTTCATCATCATCTTCAACTTATTCTTCTTCATCATCTTCTCATCATCAACATCATCATCATCTTCTTCTTCTTCTTTCCCTTCATTATTTTTCTCTTTCTCTCACTCTTGTATTCTCTCTTTCCGTTTCCCTCTTATTTATTTTATTCCATTCTTCTTCTTCTTCTTCTTCTTCATTTTCTTCTTCGTCTTTTTAACCTTCTTTTTCATCATCATCATCATCATCATCATCATCTTCTTCTTGGTCTTCTTCTTCTTCATCATCATCATCATCTTCATAATCATTATCATCTTTATCTTCTTCATCATCTTCTTCTTCATCATCATCATCATCATCATCATAATCATCTTCTTCTTCTTCATCTTCTTCTTCTTCATCATCATCTTCTTCATCATCATTATCATCATCATCATCTACTTCTTCATCTTCTTCTTCATCATCATCATAATCGTCATCTTCTTCTTCATCTTCTTCTTCTTCATCATCATCTTCTTCTTCATCATCATCAGCATCTTCATCTGCTACATCTTCATTTTCTTCTTCATCATCATCATCATCTTCTTCTTCTTTTTTCCCTTCATTACTTTTCTCTTGCTTTCCCTCTTGTATTCTCTCTTTCCGTTCCTCTCTCACTTTATTTTATTCCATTCTTTTTTCTTCTTCTTCTTCTTCTTCTTTTGTCTTCTTCATCATCATCATCATCATCTTCTTCTTCATCTTTCCCTTCATTATTTTTCTCTTTCTTCCCTCTTGTATTCTCTCTTTCCGTTTCCCTTTTTTCATTATACATTTTATTTTCATTTTTTCTTCCGTGCCATTCTTTCTCTTTGATCGCAGACACGGTTCCTACAATTTCTTTGCTATTTTTTATCACTCTGCCATATTTGCTTTTCGTATTCTTTTTACTGATATGTTCTTTCAAGCGTTCTTTAGTTTTTTCCCACTTACGTATTCATTATTTATTCATTAGTTTAACCGTAAAAAATGAAAAACATTTATTAATATATATTTCCCAGTTACTGTTGTTGAAGTCTCCGCTTTTGCAGAATCAATCAATTCACATCCTCACTTCGAAAATATATTCAAACACACCGCCATTACCGTAACACACACACACTCCCACCTGGTTCACCCACAAAAACATTACAGACAAAAGCATTATCCGTATTTAGAACTGAATAACTAGACAACCTACGCAGATTTTATTTAATAATTTCACCCCAGGCAAGGCAATAAAGCCACTAAGGCGCAGGGAGTTCCGAGTGTTAGAAAATATAATAAAATTTAATACTAAGGAGAGAAGGCAATAAAAGAACAAGAAGAGAGAAGATAACGATTGACATTGCATTTAAATTTTTCAAGATCAAAGCATGGGGCCGGAAGAGTGTTCCGACAGTTAGAAGTACGAGAGAAGAATATTTTAGCATAGAACTTACGGTTGCATCTAACCAACTCAGCTTTAAATTGGTGACCTCTCGACGCCAGTCTAGTACTGCGCTTTAGTTCATAAAGTCTAAGTACCATATGGGAAATTTCATCCGAACAATTTCCATGAAAGTATTTTGAGAAAAGGCACAGAAAATCTAGGTTACGGCTGTGGGGATGTGACTGAAGGCGAGATACCAGGTCGGTACCAATAACGTTGCAGAATCTTCTTTGAATTTTATCAAGAATTTCTAAATATATCGGAGGGGCACTAGACTAGATGTGTTAGCAATATTCTAAGTGTGGACGAATGGCAGACTTATAAATATGTAAGATAGATTTTGGCGAGAAAAATTGTCTAGCTCGACACAGTGAAACAAACTCCCTACTTAAATATTTGTTAATAATAAAAGAATAAATAAAATAAGCATATTCATTATGAATAATTATATTAAAAAAAATAAAAAATGGCAAACAGCGTCCCACCCTATTTAACTTTTTCCCACACCGGAGTAAAAAAAAGAAAAAAGAAAAAAAAGAAAAAAAGAAGCCTTGTTAATTTTAAGTCAAAACTCTCTCCAAATTATCTATTTTAATAATTTTTGTAAACCGTTTTTTTTTTCTTTTGTATCATTATAGTTAGTTGTGGAGCCGATCATAATCCTGAAATTTGAAATCCTGAATTTATAAAATTCCCAAATATCAGAATCGCGAAATTTAAAATCCTGAAATATTAGAATCCCGGAAAAAATTATTTAGGAGAAATTGAAAAAAACATTTTTGGAAATACCTTTATTTCTAAACATTTACAAAATAGCGTTTAAATAGTGTTTATACATTTGAAACGTTCAAAATTCATTAAAAAAACATAAAACCTGAATATATGAATCATTTATAAATAAAGATTATGAGCAAGAGTTCTAAGATTATTCATATGATCTGGTCAGTTTTCACGATCCTTAACTATATTTTTAAACCTTTCATAACGATAAAACATATTTTTTTGACAAGACTCTCCTCAAAGAAAGCGTCCACATTGGTTTTCCAAGTGCTCTTTAATTATTATGTTCCCCAGAAATGCCAAGTGTTTCTTTCTGATGTAAAGTATAAGTCCCTTTTATATGATAAAACTTTCTCATTGCTCACATGTTCAGTCTGTGGTATTCTTAGCTTTCTTCTGTAGAAATACACTAAAGGCGTGTGTCACTGCCGTGTATATAAAGCAGACGTGTGCCGATCATAATCAAGAATCTTAAAATCCCGAATGTCAAAATCCTGAAAATTAAAATCCCGAGATTTGGAATCCCGAAAGATCAAAATCCCGAAATATAAAATATTTAAAGATCAGAATCCCAAAAAATATTCTTTGGGAGAAATTAAAAAAAAAACGATTTTTGGAAATACCATTATTTCTAAACATTTAATAAATAGCGTTTAAATAGTGTTTGTACATTTGAAAGATTCAAAATTCATTAAAAAATATAAAAGCAATATATGGCGTAGACGATAGGAAAAATTAGTAGGCAATGCTAATGTCGGTGTTTATCGTATCATTGGAGAGATTCGAAAAGACCAGCAGCAAGTAGAAAACGAATTTGAACTCATTCTTCGAGGAAAATCTTGTCCAAAAAGAAAAAAAAAGTGTGTTTTATCTTATCTTGATGAAAAGCTTAAAAATATAGTTAAGGATCGTGAAAACCGACCAGATCTTATGACTTATCTTACGGATATTATTCATAATCTTTCTTTATAAATTATTCATATATTCTGGTTTTGTATTTTTTCATCGAGTCGAATTCAAATATAAGTCCGGTATGTTACATGTCCTTACGCGCAAATACCTTTGGGAAAGGTACGAAACAACCACTTCTCATCCTGCTATGGGTTTCTGGGTTATCCCATTAGACTTTGCTAAAAGAAAAACTGTCTCCAGTGGGTGGGGGCGATCGTTAAGCCTATAAAAATGCGTGCATTTTTCTCCCTAGTTTCTTTTCTCTTTAACAGCTCGTGGTTATAACATGTAGTCACACGAGGGAAAAAAAATGTCTCCCATTGTGGCACGTTCATTTTCATGATTTTTCTCTCCTAACATTTTGTATTCTCACACACGTTTGTTGCACGCATATACAAACATAAACAAAGAAACATATTTTTTAACTAGTTTCATTTTTTTTTTATTTTGTCACATGTAACCCTTTTGTAAATATATGCATTGTCGTTTGTTTTAAGCTGCTTTGTGTTACTCATTTTTATAAAACTTTCAAAATTCATTAAAAAATATAAAACCAATATATGGCATAGACAATAGGAAAATTTAGTAAAATAAAAATGTCGTTGTTTATCGTATGAGTGGAAAGATTCAAAAAGAAAAGCAGCAAGTAGAAAATGAATATGAACTCATTCTTCGAGGAGAATCTTGTCCAAAAATTAAAAAAAAATGTGTTCTCTCTTAACGAAAGGCTTAAAAATATAATTAACGATCGTAAAAATCGACCAGATGTTCGGGCTCTCACATTATAAATTATTCATTACATGCATTATTCGGACTCTTATTCTCATCTGCATTGCCATATTAACAACGTTTCGGTTGCTGTACGCTCCAGACTTCAGATGATTGGAACTTCGAACTGAAGCATTTATTTCGCCTACCGAAATTCCACGTACCATGAGGGTCACAGTTATTCCCATTTAACTCTCCAAGCTTTTGGTTCACCACTGCTGTGGCCTGGTATTGAACACACAACTCTATGGGTCTAGTCACTGAATCTAACCAACATATTTACCCGCTGGGCTATATGACCTTGAGGATAAAAGTCCGAATAATGTAAATAATGCAAGTAATCATAATACCTCATCTCAGTGATATAGAGGCCTAAACATTGTGAATATGGCAATGAAGGTCAGAATAACATTCCAAATAATGCAAGTAATCATAATACCTCATCTCAGAGATATAGAGGCCTAAATATTGTGAATATGGCAATGAAGGTCAGAATAACAGTCCAAATAATGTTAATAATCCAAGTAATCATAATAGCTCATCTCAGAGATATAGAGGCTTAAATTTTGTGAATATAGCACTGAAGATCAGTATAGCAATCCAAATAATTTTAATAATGCAAGTAATCATAATACCTCATCTCAGAGATATAGAGGCCGAAACATTGTGTATATATATGACAATGAAGATGAGGATAACAGTCCAAATAATGTTAATAATGCAAGTAATCATAATACCTTATCTCAGAGATATAGATATTAAATTATTCATATATTCTGGTTTCGTGATTGCCTTTATAGTAATCTCTTTTTTGTTTATTTTTTTTTTTAGTTTTGTGTCAATCGTTATCTAGCTTACAACTCCTGATATACACATCTTGCTCCTTTTTTTATGCCCTTACAAGAACTGCATTCAGTAACGCTCTGCCTTGTCGAGGTTTTGTGCATTGTATTAGTTCAATAATTGTATAAGACAATTCTGATGATAAAACGTGCAAATTCCAGTTAATATTCTTTATCTTATTGTGTACCGTGTCCCTTCAGGACGTAGACGTTTATAGCTCTCCACTTCTCCCTATCCTTTGTAGCACTCAATAAGTTTTGTCCCTATGCTACTTCCACCAGACCACGTTCTGTAATTCACTTGCTTAAACCCGCTAGGTAGGTCACGGTTTGCTTTCACTTGTCTTTATTCGACCTGTGAATATCAAATTTTCCAAGCCCTCTTTTTTTCATTACGTGCCCCAGAAACTTCAGCTGCCTCTTCTGGATGTTAAGTATAAACTCCCATCCCCTCCAAAACTTCATTGTTGCTCAAACGCTCGGTCCATGATATCCTTAGCATCCTTCTGTAGAACAATACCTCCGTTATCTCGAGTCTTCTTCGTCTTTGAGGAGACCGTCCGACATCCGCTGCCGTAAATGAGGACAGACTTCACGTAGCAGATCAGAAATGTTTTCTTTATTACCAAAGAAACTGTGTTGATTTCTGTTGTGGATTCCGAGATGAAATCCGGTCTCAAAATGAATGACAAACGCAGGAATGAAATATAGCAAATAAATGTATTGACGTAATAATACAATTGGTAATACGGTTAATAGATCCAGAAATGCGGTTAGTAGCAATAATAATATATATACAGTCTGGGAAATTCAGTATCGAAGTATGACTTCCTTCTGAGTCTACGTGCTCGCAACTGTGACTCCTACAAAGCGGTTACCTCACACTCTCACTCTCTCTATTACTCTACCTCCTCACTGTATCACTGTCACTGTCTAACTCCCGGGTATTCACCGGCAGCAGTACAAGTACACACTGGTTGAGTCCACTTGTATGAAAAAGGGGTGGACCCCATAACAATTTCCATGTCTGAAGAGTTTATTTATATATCTATAATGCTTTTGAACAAATTTCTTTCCCGATTCTCGACATATACGCATCTGCTCCGTTTCATTTCCTAACGTAAACAAAGGCAATTCTTAAGGTAATGGATCAAACCCGACGGATTTTTAATTTATTTTTTGAAAGTTATTTTTTTCAATGGATGCTTATATATGAATAGATGCACTGATTTTTATTTATTTACTAGCAGTAGAGCCCAGTGTTGCACGGGGATGTAACAGTAAGAGATAGATCAAGTATCGACCATCATAAAGACTGAAAAATAAAATTGACAAAGATTATTGTTTAAGGTTGACGGACACGCATGTCTTAATTATTTTTTTTTTTACGCATTGGTCAAACCCAAACTCAAACAAAAACATTGTTTTCAATCGTTATGAGTCTACCGATTGAATAGAATTTTATTATAAACAATAGTCTTATAAATGGAATTTTTAAAGCATTCTGAATGTAAAAATAAAGAAAAAAGTGGGCAAGACAATAAGAAACACTACCTGCCAAAAAACAAAAGTGAAGTTTTGTTGAAATCAGTTGAAAAATGTACGAAATCCGTTCCCATATATAAACGAACACATACACACACAAACACACACACACACACACAAACAACCAACCAACCTGTGTTTTATAATAAGTATAACTCGATATTAATAAGTATAACTTGATATGAGGTGTCCCCCTTTCATCAATGCCTCTTAATCGTGTTTTCAAATTGATTTCGTGCAAAAACAATATATTTTTGGCGATGTCAGAACCACCGCAAGGTAATTTTACGTAGTCCTGTGAAGTTTTGTTGAAATCGGTTGAAAAATGTAGGAAATCCGATCCAATATATAAACGTACAGATACACACATACACACACACATAATCTGCGTTTCATAATAAGTAAGATTAAACAGTATATTTATTAATTTATTTAGAACTTCTGGCCTGAATATTTGAGAAATGTTGTTATAAACATATGCACCCTATGGCAGGATTCAGACCTTTATACGATAAGGAAACTTTCATTAGATTTGATGTCCTTTAATTCGCTCAGCCACGTAGGACCTCGTAATCAAACAAAGGCTGAATATTATTTTTGAACATATATCTTCCTGATTCTTGAAATAAACGCATCTGTCCTGTTTCGTATCCAAACGTAAAAAAAAGACAATTTTTAAAGAAATGTATTAAATCTAACAGATTTTCTATTTATTTTTCGAACATTATTTTTTTAAATGGATGCTCGGTTTTTTTATTTATTTATTAAACAGTACATTTATTTACATCTTCTGGCCTGAATTTTTGAGAAATCTTGTTAGAAAAATGTGCTTCCTCTGGCATTATTCAAACCTGTGCCCGGTAGGGAAAACTCTCATTGGATCTAACGAGCTTTAAATCGCTCAGCCACGCAGAACCCCCTGGTCAAGCTAAGGCTGAATAGTGCTTTTAAACACATATCTTTCTGATTCTTGAAATAAACGCATCTGCCCTGTTTCGTATCCAAACGTAAAAAAAAGACAATTTTTAAAGAAATGTATTAAATCCAACAGATTTTTAATTTATTTGTTTAAAGTTATTTTTAAAATGGATAGTCATAATTTAGTAGGTGCCCTGTTTTCATCTATTTATTTATTTATTTATTTTTAAACAGTATATTTAATTTATTTAAATCTACTGGTGTTTAATAAACAAATAAAAAGAGATCATCTACTCAAATATGATTATTCATTAAAAAATAATGTTTAAACAAATAAATAAAAAATCTGCCGGCTTTAATATATCTTCTTAAGATTCTTGAGATCTGAAAGAGAGTAGATATTTATATTTCGAGAATCGGGAAAGATATGTATTTAAAAGTAGTATTCTGGCTTTGCTTGATCACGAGGACCTACGT
The DNA here is from genome assembly GCA_903632075.3 of Acanthosepion pharaonis. Lineage (NCBI taxonomy): Eukaryota > Metazoa > Mollusca > Cephalopoda > Sepiida > Sepiidae > Acanthosepion > Acanthosepion pharaonis. Next base: position 1,772,387 of record CAHIKZ030005072.1, read on the forward strand.
AGCGGAGTTGGTCTAAGGCATATATATGTAGAGTATATATGCGTAGTGCTCGTATCTGTGGCGTGTCGGGTGTGAGGTAAGTGTCTCTAATTTAAAAATCCTGGGAAGTTGTTTAAGACTCATCAAGTATTGACCAAGTAACAGAGATTAGCTTACATTTACGCAGTCATCGGTTATGCAAACTCAATTTTCTCTGTTTCCATTTTGTTTGAATTCGCATTATGTTCCAATCAACATGCAGCTTTGTAAGTTGCTTCTCATGTCCAGAATTTTTGTGAAGATTAGTAAATAACCAAGAGCTGAACAGATTGAATTAATTTCAACTGGAAAAGAAGAAGAAGAAGAAGAAGAAGAAGAAGAAGAAGAAGAAGAAGAAGTGATTAACCGAAAGAAAGAAGAAGATTAGCCGAAGGAAAAGAAGAAGAAGATTAGCCGAAAGAAAAGAAGAAGAAGAAGAAGAAGAAGAAGTGATTAGCCGAAAGAAAGAAATAAGATTAGCCGAAAGAAAAGAAGAAGATGATTAGCTGAAAGAAAAGAAGAAGTGATTAGCCGAAAAAAAAGAAAAGGAATAAGTGAATAGCCGAAATAAAAGAAGACGATTAGCCGAAAGAAAAGAAGATAATTATCTGAAAGAAAAGAAGAAGAAGAAGCGATTAGTCGATAGAAAAGAAGAAACAAAGAAACAAACAAACAAACAAACAAACAAACAAAGAGGGATTAGCCGAAAGAAAAGAAGAAGAAAGATGGCCAAGCCGAAAGAACAAAAGTAGAATATTAGCCGATAGAAAAGGAGGAGAAGAAGAAGAAGAAGGAGGAGAAGAAGAAGAAGAAGAAGAAGAAGTGATTAGCCGAATGAAAAGAAGAAGTGATTAGCCAAAAGAAAAGAAGAAGTGATTAGCCGATAGTAAAGAGGAAGAAAAAGAAGTGATTAGCCGAAAGAAAAGAAGAAGTGATTAGCCGAAAGAAAAGACGAAGAAGTGATTAGCCGAAAGAAAAGAAGGAGAAAAAAGAAGTGATTAGCCGAAAGAAAAGAAGAAAGAGGGATAAGCCGAAAGAACAAAAGTAGAAGATTAGCCGATAGAAAAGGAGAAGAAGAAGAAGAAGAAGAAGAAGAAGTGATTAGCCGAAAGAAAAGAAGAAGTGATTAGCCGATAGAAAAGAGGAAGAAAAAGAAGATTAAGTGATTATCCGAAAGAAAAGAAGGAGAAAAAAAGTGATTAGCCGAAAGAAAAGAAGAAGAAAGAGGGATAAGCCGAAAGAACAAAAGTAGAAGATTAGCCGATAGAAAAAAGAAGAAGAAGAAGAAGAAGAAGAAGAAGAAGAAGAAGAAGAAGTGATTAGCCGAAAGAAAAGAAGAAGTGATTAGCCAAAAGAAAAGAAGAAAAATGTGATTAGACAAAAGAACAGGAGATGATGGGATTAGCCGAAAGAAAAGAAGAAGAAGAAGAAGAAGTAATTAGTTGAAAAAAAAAAAAGAAGAAGCCGAGAGAAAAAGAAGAAGAAAAATGATTAGACAGAAAAAAAGGAAATGAAGGAAGAAACAACAGGGGGAAAAAAGAAATTTAAAGAAGAAAAATTATTGAAAGTGGAAAATGCAACATTAGTCAAAAGAAAGAAAGAAAAAAATATAAAGAAAAAAACAAGAAAGAAAGAAAGAACGAGATATAAATGAAAAACAAAGAAAGATAGAGAGAGAAAGAGATATAAAAAGAAAAGAAAGAAAGAAAGAAAGAAAGAAAGAAAGGAAGGAAGGAAGGAAGAAAGGATAAAAGTGACCCAAGAGAGGAAAGGAACAGTGAAAATGCCAAAAGACAAAAAATATGAAGTGCAATGAGAAGAAGTAGATAACACCGAGAAAAGATCATGACGAAATTAAAGAAAGAAGAAGCACTGAATTGATGTGAGGAGGAAAAACTAGACATAAAATTTATTTAAGACGTGGAAAAGAATCCCAACTGAATAAACAGCAAACCCAATACGAACAGAAACAATGAGAAGAATTAGACTTCATATAAGAAGGGAAAATAACCTGACTTTTACATTCAAACAAATACGAATTTCAGACAGTGAACGAATAAGTTTTCTATTCCAAAAAGAAACGTTGAATTTGCAATAACAGAGATTTTCTAGACGTCACTGCACATGGAATCGGATCACGCTTAACGCAAAGGAATTTGGTAGAAGCAATTCCGGAGAAGAGAAATCAGGAAAATAGAAAAAGGAATCGAATTTGGAAGGAAACGTTATTCAGACAACGTATACCTTTGGAACAGCGGAAAATACCACGCACCTCATTTATCATCTTATTGCTCGCAGTGAAAAGCCATATTTGTTCGAAATCTCGTTGTTATTGACGCTTTCTCACATTCCTCGAGATCATCTTTTTCTATGAAGTAGCATTTTTTAGTTCTACGTAGATATTATATTCATTTCTTGGACTGAAAATCGAACTACGTTTACAGACATTTTTGTCTGATCGCAATGATTTCATAGGCTGATTGGTTTGTTGGTTTTAGTCAGCGCCATTTTATGACTTCAAATACGGTTATAATTTATTGTTAGTCATTTCACTTTGAAAATGTGTTTTTGTCATTTTACTATATACATGTAATGCTAGTCATTTTACTGTAAATTAGGAATATTGCTGTCATATATGATCTGGTACTCCCGCTGTTCGTCTTAAGGTCCTCGACAAAATCCAGAGACGGATATGCAATGTGTTTGGCCCTAATCTGGCATCTCGTTGACAGTCGCTCTCTCACATACATGTCGTCGCTTCCCTCTGTTTTTTCTACAAATGCTTTCACGGTAACTGCTCCGATGAGCTAATTTAGCTGGTTACCAATCTGCATGCAACTAGATTGGAATTTCCGTTCCGGCCTTTCACTGTCGAAATGGTTAAATGCTACTGGCACTCCCGCCTTGCTTGGAGTGAAATGTTAAATAATGATATTATGGCTTAATGTCATGAAAGAGTTCTTTCATGTTGGTTATTTGGTTGCTTGGTTGATTTTGTGTAGCTGTATATCAAACTCTATGGGTTATGCCAAAATCTAAATATTTTGAACACAATTATATGAATTCATGAAAACATATTTTGAAAGCAATTGTATGCCTTCTGCTAGAGACAAGATGTATTGCTGCTAATTTTATTATTGTTATGGTCCGGTTCCTTGTACCACGGTGATAGTCCAAGGTAGAACCAATAAAGAAGAACTCGAACACAAGTATGGAATAACACAGATATATTACAAACAAGAATATATACAGAGAAGTACAAGTTTTAGTATGAACAATCAGGTTTTAGAGAGAACAATGTATCACACTATTCCAATGTCTTGTAGTAATTGTCTGAACGCGACTCTGTTTCGGACTGCCTCTGACTCGACTTCTTTGCCTCGACTCGACTCTTGACTCTGGGGCAACTGACACAAGGTCATTGTGGTTACTACTGCACTCGTTTGAACACGTATAAACGGGTTCAGGGGCGGTTTTACTCCCTGCCCTTCGGCGTAGCCATTTCGGGTTCTTCCGTCCGGAGACAGAGAGTTGAACCGATCAGTATAGAAAGTGAACTACTGACTCACGATATTGTTCATTATTAGACACAAGGTCGGTTGTTTATTGTGGGTTTGCTCGGCCCAAAAATATGTCCGTAAAAATCAGGGGCCGGTTTTATAACAATTATAAATGAACGAAAATGTGACTGAGGCGCAGTATTTGTTATATAAAACAATTATAAATATGTATTACTATGTAAAAAATTATTCCATACAAAAATGCATTACCGATAATTTGTTCATATAAAACTATATTGTTGGTAATTTTTCTATACAAAAATGTATTGCTGGTATTTTTACAATAAAAATGGGCTTTTATACTTTCAATGTGTTTTGCTTTCGTGTGGGGTTTCGCCATTTTCTTATAACTGGGATCCTAACAGGTTCTACCACCCCGGGATAGAATGGATCTGTGAACAACATCAAGAAATGTGTCGTGTCCACTAAAATATCAAATACAATATTTCTAAACCAATCACACTAAAGAAATTGCTTACATCTTAAAATACACCAATAAAATCATAGAATACAAATCAAAAAGTGTGTTGTATTAGTCATCAATATTTTTAGGTACATACCGCCCAAATATCGTGCGGACGTAGTAGAAGACATACCACGTGACCTTTTAGGGCCAATTAGGAATAAATAAATAATTTAATTCTGGAGCCGATTTTGTTACGAAAAAGTGTATAAAAACATACGAAATCCGTTCCGAATCAGGATACACACAGCTGTCACCAAACTCCACGCAACTCTCGCTTATGATCTTCACGATCTCATGCTAAAAGCAACAGCGTCGACAAACTTCAGACTACAGCTACGCCGCCAACAGTAAGAAACGATTTCTAATTATCTTTTGTATCCTCTTTACTATGAATCACGCACACACATGTTGAGTTTTTCATACAAACACACATATAACAATATTTTATTGTTTCTCACATACGTACACAAAGACAATTTATATTTTATTTCAGAACTTTATTAACCCAAACAAAAAGACATTTCTTTCCATTCTATCATCAACTGCTTGTATTCTTGTGTCTTTTCTATTTTATTCTTTCAATGAAAATCGTGTGAATTCTTGACGGTTCAGACAAACTTCGAAACTATCGATCCTGACACTCCAAATTTTAACATTCAACGAAACGATTTCCTTTGCCGTAGTCTCTGAATATGGAATTTTGAATCCGTAAAACTATCAGACAACCTAGAGGTTAGCACTGTTAATTTAATCTTTTTCATACAAAAACACATATAGACCAATTAACCCTTCAAACTACAAGATACAAACCTCAAAATTCAATGCTTTATATTTCAGACATATCCAAATTTTATACAAATGCACGTATAACATTTTATCGACAAAAAACAAAAGACATTTCTTTCCAATCTATCATTGCTTGTATTCTTGTCGTTATATTAAATTAATGTTTATTTATTGAAACTCGTTGTCTTTTCTGAATTTTATTCCTTCAATGAAAATCGTGTGATTATTCTAGACGGTCAAACTACGAACGACCCTGTGAGGATATTTTGTTATTGTATCGAATCCCGACACTCCAAATTTTAACATTCAATGAAAAACCGAGTAGAAGGATTCCTACAAGTGTTTCCGAGGTCCTCAAAGCATTCAATGTTCCGATCAGCTGCCGGAGATATCGCCAAACGCAAGAATAATTTCATTGTCAAGATTTCTGGGGGGTTTTTATGCTTGTGGCCACATCACTTTGTAAAATGAAAGGAATGATTGTGGTTCGCTAAAATGTGCGCGGCATAGTGAGCCTTAGTCGTGAAGTTTACGACTGGAGGCACTAAAGAGAGTAAGTCATCTGAAACAATCTCCATGGAAACAGCGACGTGAGAAATACGTTGCAGAGGGGAAAATAATTCGTCGCCTGCAATGACCCGGAGACGCTTTTGGACTCCATCGATAATTGAAAGTGAAAACTTGGCGCCCATTTTTTAAGCAGTTCACCCCAAGCAAGGCGGGAGTGCCACAAGGGGCTAGGGTAAATCTAATTAAGGGAAAAAACTGGGTATAGGGCGTGGATTGACGAAAGGATACAAAGAAGAACGGGGATTAAGGCAACAGATTATGTCTATTGACATTATATTTTAATATTTGAAGCCTATAATTATCAGGGGAAACATGTAAGAGGAAGGGAGTTACACTGTCGGGAAGTGCGAGAGAAGAAGCTGTTGGAGTAGAAAAGGCGGTTGCATTTAACTTTTTCGACTGTAAACGGGTGGAACCGAGATGCCAACCTAGTAGCACGTTTAAATTCATGCAGTCGGGGCCCCAATGAAAACAGCTCGTCAGAGCAGATGCCTTGAAAATATTTAGAGAAAAGACAGCCCAGGAAGACCAAAAAAAGACAGGACCTATCACATTGAATATCTCTCTTTAGATTTTGTCGAAAACCTCGAGAGGAACAGTGGGGACACCAGGCCATATAGGGCAACAGTAGTCAACGCAAGGACGAATGGTTGGTTTGTACATGAGAAGGATGGACTCCGACGACAAAACTCTTCTAAATGTATCATCAGTACCTTAGTTTCAGCCTCATCTGGCTCTTTCAGAGGAAGAGGTTAGCAGGAAAAACGAGGAACTTGCTGGAGGGGGAGAAGGAACGGACAGTCTTCTCCGACATCTTTAGTGATGGATCGTATGTATGAGTTTTACTTGAGGTTTTAGTTTAGTTCAAGCCCCAATAGGCGCTCAGAGCACAGGGCCTCACTGAGTGAACATCATGATCGGTGAAAATTCTGGGCCCTATCCTTGATAGTGGATCGCCATAAGTTTGCTCTTTGGAACACTGAATGTAACCATCTATTAGGTTGGTGCAAAAATAATGACGTAATAATGTCGTTTTTTGACGTATTTTTTAACGTCGAAAAACGACATTCTTACGTCATTATTTTTGCACCAACCTAATAGTTTTTTCCCTTCATTGAGCTGCTAGAGTAAAGGTCAGAGGAGAAATAAACTGACACGCTCAGGCCCTCGAGGATTGGAGGGGTGCACCGATATATATATATATATATATATATATATATATATATATATATATATATATATATATATATATATATAAATATTACCATCAGATAATGCGCATCAACGATTTGTAGGTTATTTAAAGTCAGGAAATATTTTTAGATTGTAAGATTTTTTTTTTTTTTGTTGAGATAATAATGTTTGACTGACACAAGTCTTATTAATTAACAGATAGACGAGGACATAAGACAGAATCATATTATTCCCTAGGGTATTTGCGGATAAGAGAATATAACAAATTAGAATTGGAACACAGATCACCGATTAACAATTCAGGTTCATTATCCATTACAGCACTTGATATTCACAAACGGTTACCCATTTAGATGTGGGAGAGGGCCATACTCACCCACGTCCTGATGAGAAACGGCACATACAAGAATGATATTGAATAAATGGATGGTAGTACAGGTTTGATTTCGTTTGGTTTATTTTGTTTAATGGCATATCAACCTCAATGGGTTATTTAATGCCGGCAACATTTTTAGGATAGATTCGTATGAATAGAATATGTATTCTTTGGTTTAGATTGGTTTGGTTTATTTTGTTTTTACGGCATATCAACCTCAATGGGTTATTTAATGCCAACATTTTCAAGGATAGATTCGTATGAATTTATTTTGGTTTAGATTGGTTTGGTTTATTTTGGGCATATCGACCTCAATGGGTTATTTAATGCCGACAATATTTTTTAGGATAGATTCGTATGAATAGAGTACGTATTCTTTGGTTTAGATTGGTTTGGTTTATTTTGTTTTACGTCATATCAAACTCATTGGGTTATCTAATGACGACATTTTTAGGATAGATTCGTTTGAATAGAATATGTTGTCTTTGGTTTAGATTGGTTTGGTTTATTTTGTTTTACGGCATATCAACTTCAATGGGTTATTCATTTGTCAAAAATCTGTTTCTGGTAATATATTTCCTTCAAAATTGTATTGCTGGTAATAATTTTTTAAAAAATGTATTGCTGGTAATAGTTAACTATTTGCCCATAGCTGGGACCCTAACAGGTGCTACCACCCCGGGTCAGAGTGAATCTGGGAACACCAGCAATTAACAGGTGGTTCGACGCTCCTCAAAACCTCCTGATCAGAGGCTTTGCTACTGGACGTAGTTTAACGTCCTACCCAGGACGCAGATGTCGTTTAACACTAGAACAGGTTTGGGAGAAATAACAAATGGACAAAATTTATTAAGAAATGAAGGACCGGGAAGATGTGGAGGATCATGATCGTCCTGAATAGACATGGCACATAGAAGAAGAAGAATGAGCTTGAGTAAATGGAATGTATATAACATGGTTTGGGAGAAATAACAAAAAGACAAATCTTATTAAGGGCTAAAGAAACAGGAAGATATGGAGGGTCATAATCGCCTACGTCCTGAAGAGGCACGAGGCATAAAAGAAGAAAGAGGTTGAGTAAATGGATGGTAGAACAGGTTTGAGAGAAATAACGAAAACACAAAACTTATTCAGAGATACAATGAACAGGAAGGTGTGGAGGGCCATGATCCCCTAGGTGCTGAAGGGACACTGCGCATAGAAAAAGAAGCACACCTGTCACCTTAGCATAGGGCTCAAATGTACAGAAATTAAGACAGAAATCTGAATTAATTTTTCTAGTTTTATAAGAAATGGTAATGTGTTACCACAACAAAAATATTCGTTTACGTGTCTTCTTTCTGAGTGAGGCTTAGAAAAGGTTTACCCGTCTCTTTTCTGTTCATTCGAGACAGTGTAGGATTATGAAGAATTTTAAAAAAAATTTTTTTCTTTCTTTCTTATCATTGTTGGATAAGATTAGAGAAAATATCTGATTTTCTCTATGATTTGAGGAAGCGTTTTTTTTCTAGTTTTTTTTCAGCTTATTCTCTCTTCTGCTTATATTGATATAGATAATTATTTCATCCTTGCGTTAATTACTTCGTTTAGCTCATTTTGTCAGCTCACATCCATCTCCCAATTGTGGTTCATGGCGACATTCGAAATGCAGAATTGTGCAATCAATTGCATGTACCAGTTGCACTGGGAATGTTTATGTTACCCCGCGCTTCCTCTCAAAAACTAAAGAGACTCTGCCTACAAGGTGGTTTTCCTTCTCCTCGATGGCCGGCCTTCCTAGGGTACCGAGCCCTATCTACCCGAAACAGATGGCTACGAGGCGCTAGTCTTCATTCTTTATCTGTTCTCAGCCTTGGAGATGGACTTAGTTTTTGTTTTGTTTTTATTTAAGTATTTGAGTAACTGTCTGACCTTCCTGTGATTATTATGCTACTTATAATGTTTTCATTCATTTTATGCCGCCCCGTGTTTACCACTCGCCTCTATATCTCAACCGTGGTTCATGCTAACATTCAACGCATGAAAGAGCAATTGCTTGCCGGTTCATTTGGCCCGGAATATTGATGTTGCCTCGTCCCTCCTCTCAGGGGTTAAAGAGACAAGACTTACAAGACAGCAGTTTCTTTGAATACAGAGTTTTCTTTTTTACTTAGCCGATAGAATGTGAAGGCCGTGTTCTGCCCAAACTACATGTTCCGACCCTCGGCTGTACCGACAAGATCTAAAGGAATACAATAATAACGAAAATAGGCAGCCGTCTGTTTCGCATGGTAAAGGTAACACACTGGTCAAAATTCAGTCCTCTGGTTGCGTGACTGGAGTGATAAGTCCGAGGTGTAGGCCTGGGCGATGGTATATGGAGGCTGTGTGCTGCCCAGGCTACAATGGCCCACCAAAGTATTTTGGCTATACTGACAAGATACAAATAAAATACAGAGGATTACATTTGGGGGCGGCTTGGCTATGGGTGTGGCCTGAAAGTCGTCACTGTTGACAGCCAACTGCATTTGGGGGCTCCACTCCGGGTTTTCTGTCCGGAGTTACTTGCATAGAATTTTCGATGTTTGATTAGATAGAACAGAAACATAGCGATGTTTTAAAATAAAGGTTAAATGGCTGTCTATATATCTGAGATGAGATAGATAGATAGATAAATAGATAGATAGATATGAAGAGATTGAGATAGATAGATAGATAGATAGATAGATAGATGAATATATCTGAGATGAGATAAATAGATAGATAGATATGAATCGCTTCGATAGATAGATAGATAGATAGATAGATAGATAGATATGAATCGCTTCGATAGATATTAATGCACCGAGATAGATAACTCGAGAGATACATAGATTGATATATATGAATGCGATGTGATAGATAGATGGATAGATGAAGAGACTGAGATAGATAGATAGATAGATAGATAGATAGATAGATAGATAAAATTAACCGTGAAAGCTAGAAAAAGTAGGAAAACTACTACAGAATTCATCCATTTCAATGTTTCAGTCAAACGAACAGAGGTCAGGAGAGAGTTGAATGTATTTGTCTTAAAGTGAAAAAGGTTTATGAAATTATAACCTTGACATTAATTTGTTGTTATATGAAGACTGAAAAATTATTTAAAAATCAAAGAAGGAA
>CAHIKZ030005072.1:1790000-1820000 GCA_903632075.3 Acanthosepion pharaonis
TCTGACATCGACATTGAAACAACATTAAAACAGCATACTTGCATATTCGGATTTTGTTTTTCCATATATTTTCTTCATACTGCCGGATCTATATCCATATTTTTACACACACACACACACACACATACATACATATATATATATATATATATATATATATATATATATATATATATATATATATATATATATATTAAACTGGCTGTTGATGTTTTTCTCCAAATAATATTCACATGTACCCTGATATGGCATTACCTTTAAGAACATTATGACATATGACAGTAGCGATCGACAGCAGATGTAGAAATGAGTCGTCCCGGCTTTTATCCTCCTCTCAGCCTAAGTTTTTCATCCAACCTGTGTCGCCAGATATATAGAACAATTCTGGTCACTCTTCTTATCATATACTTTCAAGATGGCTTTCGGAGCTACACTCTCATTAATGTCAGGAGCAATATTTCAATGGGGCTTTAGTATTTAATTAAGAATTCAGAATCAACTGGTTTCCAACAATGTCATTTGGCGTTGAAATACAGATCAGCCTTAGGCGTCCAGCAAACAAATTTATACGTGGAAGGCATTTATCTCTTCAAACTATACGAGCTTTATCTCTTCAAACTATACGAGCTTTTAAACAGATTCTCCAACTTTACCAGCTTTTAAATAGAATCCCTAAATTTACTAACTTTTAAACGTAATTCCGAGCTTTGCTAGGCTTTTAAACACAATCTATTCTATATCTCTGAGATAGGGTACTATGAATTCTCATAGACACATGGCCCAGTGAATAAAGATTCTGGCTAGATCCAGTGACTAGCCCAAAAAGACTTGCGAGTTCAATACCATGGTGAACAAATGGAGAGCTGAATTAAATGGAAATAAGTGAGACACCCGGAAGAGGCATGGCACGTAGAACTAGAACAACCTCCCTGGTGGACGAAATAAAGCGTAGTTTCGAAATTCCAATCTCCTGAAGAAAGCCGGAGCCTACAACGACCGAAATGTTGTGAATATAGCAATTTAGATGAGTATAATAGTCCGAATAATGTAAACACAATACCAAAATGGATTCCATTAAAACAAACAAAAACAATACAGATTTTATTAGCGTTTTTAAACACTCCCGAAAGGTACCCTCTTTTACACACAATCCTGAAATTTACTAGCTTTTAAACATTATCCAGAACATTACTCGCTTCTAAATGTAATCCCGAAATTTATTTGCTTTTAAACATAATCTTGACCTTTACCCACATTTAAACAGAATCCTGAATGTTACTGACTTTTAAACACAACACTGAATTAAACACAATTCCGAACTTTACTGTCCATTAAATATAATCTGGAACTTTATTCAATTTTAAACACAATCTTAACTTTACGCCCTTTTAAAACAGGACCCTGAACGTTACACTCTTTTACACTCTTTTAAAACATCCAACACTGAATTTAAACCAATTCCGAACTTTACTGACCATTAAATATAATTGGAACTTTATTCAATTTTAAAACAATCTTAACTTTACGCCCTTTTAAAACAGGACCCTGAATTACTTTTAAACACAACACTGAATTTTACCAGCTTTTAAACACTACAATTCTTCTAAACACAATTCCGAACTTTACTGACCATTAAATATAATCTGGAACTTTATTCAATTTTAAACACAATCTTAACTTTACGCCCTTTTAAAACAGGACCCTGAACGTTACACTCTTTTAAACACAACACTGAATTTTACCAGCTTTTAAACACTATCCCGAACATTACTTGCTTCTAAACACAATTCCGAACTTTACTGACCATTAAATATAATCTGGAACTTTATTCAATTTTTTAAACACAATCTTAACTTTACGCCCTTTTAAAACAGGACCCTGAACGTTACACTCTTTTAAACACAACACTGAATTTTACCAGCTTTTAAACACTATCCCGAACATTACTTGCTTCTAAACACAATTCCGAACTTTACTGACCATTAAATATAATCTGGAACTTTATTCAATTTTAAACACAATCTTAACTTTACGCCCTTTTAAAACAGGACCCTGAACGTTACACTCTTTTAAACACAACACTGAATTTTACCAGCTTTTAAACACTATCGAACATTACTTGCTTCTAAACACAATTCGAACTTTACTGACCATTAAATATAATCTGGAACTTTATTCAATTTTAAACACAATCTTAACTTTACGCCCTTTTAAAACAGGACCCTGTTACACTCTTTTAAACACAACACAGCTTTTAAATATCCGAAATCTGCTTCTAAACACAATTCCGAACCATTAAATATAATTGGAACTTTATTCAATTTTAAACACAATCTTAACTTTACGCCCTTTTAAAACAGGACCCTGAACGTTACACTCTTTTAAACACAACACTGAATTTTACCAGCTTTTAAACACTATCCCGAACATTACTTGCTTCTAAACACAATTCCGAACTTTACTGACCATTAAATATAATCTGGAACTTTATTCAATTTTAAACACAATCTTAACTTTACGCCCTTTTAAAACAGGACCCTGAACGTTACACTCTTTTAAACACAACACTGAATTTTACCAGCTTTTAAACACTATCCCGAACATTACTTGCTTCTAAACACAATTCCGAACTTTACTGACCATTAAATATAATCTTGAACTTTATTCAATTTTAAACATAATCTTAACTTTACGCCCTTTTAAAACAGGACCCTGAACGTTACTCTCTTTTAAACACAACACTGAATTTTACAAGCTTTTAAACACTATCCCGAACATTACCTTCTAAAACAACTGAATTGACCATTAAATATAATCTGAACTTTATTAATTTTAATATAATCTTGAACTTTTTGAACGTTCAATTTTAAACAAACATAATCTTACCAGCTTTAAACACGCCCTTTTAAAAAACAGGACCCTGACCATTAAATATAACTTGAACTTTATTCAATTTTAAACATAATCTTTAAAACGCCCTTTTAAAACAGGACTGAACGTTACTCTCTTTTAAACACAACACTGAATTTTACAAGCTTTTTTTAAACACTATCCCGAACATTACTCTACTACAAGTGGATAAAAAGCAATAGAAATAAGACGAAAGAAAATCTGGCAAAGGCAGTTATAAAAAGTGCTGATTCCCTTCAGAATGTAGGCGATCTTGACCCTCCACATCTTCCTGCCCTTTGTAGCTCTTAATAAGATTTGTCTTTTTGTTATTTCTCCCAAATCCTGTTCTGTCATCCATTTACTCAAGCTCATTCTTCTATTTCTATGTGCCGTGTCACTTCAGGACATAAGCGATCATGGCCCTCCACATCTTCCTGTCCCTTATAGCTCTTAATAAGTTTTGTCTTTTTGTTATTTCTCCCAAACCCTGTCCTAGCATTACTCAAGCTAATTCTTCTTCTTCTATGTACCGTGTCACTTCAGGACGTAAGCGATCATGGCCCTCCACATCTTCCTGTCCCTTATAGCTCTTAATAAATTTTGTCTTTTTGTTATTTCTCCCAAACCCTGTTCTGTCATCCATTTACTCAAGCTCATTCTTCTACTTCTATGTGCCTTGTCACTTCAGGACGTAAGCGATCATGGCCCTCCACATCTTCCTGTCCCTTATAGCTCTTAATAAATTTTGTCTTTTTGTTATTTCTCCCAAACCCTGTTCTGGCAACCATTTACTCAAGCTCATTCTTCTATTTCTATGTGCCTTGTAACTTCAGGACGTAAGCGATCATGGCCCTCCACATCTTCCTGTCCCTTATAGCTCTTAATAAATTTTGTCTTTTTGTTATTTCTCCCAAACCCTGTTCTGGCATCCATTTACTCAAGCTCATTCTTCTATTTCTATGTGCCTTGTCACTTCAGGACGTAAGCGATCATGGCCCTCCACATCTTCTTGTCCCTTATAGCTCCTAATAAGTTTTGTCTTTTTGTTATTTCTCCCAAACCATGTTCTGGCATCCATTTACTCAAGCTCATTCTTCTATTTCTATGTGCCTTGTCACTTCAGGACGTAAGCGATCATGGCCCTCCACACCTTCTTGTCCCTTATAGCTCTTAATAAGTTTTGTCTTTTTGTTATTTCTCCCAAACCATGTTCTGGCATCCATTTACTCAAGCTCATTCTTCTATTTCTATGTGCCTTGTCACTTCAGGACGTAAGCGATCATGGCCCTCCACCTTCTTGTCCCTTATAGCTCTTAATAAGTTTTGTCTTTTTGTTATTTCTCCCAAACCCTGTTCTGGCATCCATTTACTCAAGCTCATTCTTCTATTTCTATGTGCCTTGTCACTTCAGGACGTAAGCGATCATGGCCCTCCACATCTTCTTGTCCCTTATAGCTCTTAATAAGTTTTGTCTTTTTGTTATTTCTCCCAAACCCTGTTCTGCCATCCATTTACTCAAGCTCATTCTTCTATTTCTATGTGCCTTGTCACTTCAGGACGTAAGCGATCATGGCCCTCCACACCTTCTTGTCTCTTATAGCTCTTAATAAGTTTTGTCTTTTTGTTATTTCTCCCAAACCCTGTTCTGGCATCCATTTACTCAAGCTCTTTCTTCTTCTACTATGTACTGTGTCTCTTCAGGACGTGGGCGATCATGTCCCTCCACATCGTCCTATCCCTTCAGCTCTTAATAATTTTTATCTTTTTTGTTATTTCTCCCAAACCCTGTTCTAACATCCATTTACTCAAACTCATTCTTCCTCTTTTATGTGCCTTATCTTTTCAGGCCGTAAGCGATCATGGACCTCTACATCTTCCTGTCCTTTGGCTCATTCGCTTGCTTAAACTCAACGTTGATTCCACAGAACTGGGTTGGGTGTGAAAAAGTATTTGTTGTTAACATTCTTTTTTCATTCGGTTTTTCCAGTTACGAGTCCTTTTTTAAAGCTGATCGTTTTGTGTTCATTTTGTTTGGTTCTTTTTTCGTAACAGATTTAATATTTAGTATAGAGCTTAGAAAAAATTCGCAGTGTGAGATAGACAAGAAGTAAGGTATGTAGCAACATCAGCACGGCAAAGGGCACTCCTTTAAAGGCAAGGAAGGGCAAAAATATTTTAAGTCAAGTGATAGCGATTGCTGTATGAGTTGTACGATTTTTGAATCAAGCACGGGCAACGCCGGATATAAAACATTTTAATTTTAGCGTCTCTTGTTTTGTATTTTAGATGGTGACATGCCTCTTTTGCTTACAACCAAACAATCTTCTTTTTTTTTACAACTGATCTTTCGTCCTTATCGCTTTCTTTCACTACCTTCTGTGGAAGTTCTTTTCTGTCTGATATCATTACTTTGTTTTAGGCATATATAACGTTGTTAAAATTGTCTCCGCTAATAATGAATCCTGGTAGCACTTTCTAATTCTTTCATAATCACTTTACAGTATAGATTGTATACGTCTGATGAGTCATGTAAACCATAAAGCCATTGTATTATTTTTAATAAAACAATTTGTTTTTGAGAAATGAGGAATATCTGCCGTTGCCAACAGATTAAAAATAGTCGAGAAATTCTGATTCGCAACTAACTACCATAAAATGTCAAAATTTACAATTACTGGCATTTTTACCGGACATCTTTTTACTATTTCTTTCTTTCTTTCTTTCTTTCTTTCTTTCTTTCTTTCTTTTGTTTTTGTTCATTCATTCAGTCACCCCCCACCCCCGTTTTCTTCCTGCCTGGTTTTATCAATATCTGATCGATTTTATTGCTTATTATTCTCCATCTTCAATATCTTCGCAGATTTTGGTCGTCATTAGGCCACATTTCCTGGATAAATGATCAGATAAATGGACTTACAGATTAGGCGTACTGAATCTAATCTTAACTGGGTTCTCTAGACACATGGTCAAGTGATCAAAGTTAAGAGACGCTTAGTAAATAACTTTTTGTCTTATGTTTTAGGAGTGTTTAATTTATCCTTCATTTTATTGCCATGCTATTTCCGTGCATATTTTAATACAATATATGTCCTCTTGTATTTTTTCTTTCATTCTTTCTTACTTACCCTTTTCGCTGTATTTTCTATCTTTCTTTCTTTCTTTTTCAAACTAACTTTTCATCGTTTTCTTAGGCTTTCTCTTTTCCCATTCTTTGTTTGTTTGTTTGATTCTTTCATTCTTCAAACTAACTTTTCTTCGTTTTCTTTAGACTTTTCTCTTTTTCATTCTTCTTTTTTCTTTCTTTTCATCGTTCTTTCACTCTTTCTTTCTTTCTCCAAATTAAACTTTCATTTATTTCTTTCGACTTCCCCTTTTCGCTGCATTTTCTATCTTTCTTTCTTTCTTTCTTTCTTTTTCAAATTAATTTTTCTTCGTTTCTTTAGACATTCTCTTTTCCCATTCTTTCTTTCTTTCTTTCATTCTTTCTTTCTTTCTTTCTCTATTTATTTATTTCTTCTGGTTAATCATTTTTCTTCTTCTTTCAGTATCTTCTTTCCCCCATCATCTCTCCGCTTTCTTTCTTTCTTTCTTTCTTTCTTTCTTTCTTTCTTTCTTTCATGCTTTCTTTCTTTCTTTCTTTCTTTCTTTCTTTCTTTAACCAAACTATCGTTTCATCGATTCTTTCTTACTTATTCTTTTTCCAGCTTTTCTTTCTTTCTTTCTTTCTTTCTTTCTTTCTTTCTTTCTTTCTTTCTTTCTTTTTCAAACTAACTTTTCTTCGTTTCTTTAGACTTTCTATTTTCCCATTCTTTCCTTCTTTTTTCTTTCTTTCTTTCTTTCTTTCTTTCTTTCTTTCTTTATTTATTTATTTATTTATTCTGGTTAATCATTTTTCTTCTTCTTTCAGTTTCTTTTTTGCCCAGTCTTCTCTCTCTTTCTTTCTTTCTTTCTTTCTTTCTTTCTTTCTTTCTTTAACCAAACTATCGTTTCATCGATTCTTTCTTACTTATTCTTTTTCCAGCCTTTCTTTCTTTCTTTCTTTCTTTCTTTCTTTCTTTCTTTCTCAAACTAACTTTTCTTCGTTTCTTTAGACTTTCTATTTTCCCATTCTTTCCTTCTTTTTTCTTTCTTTTTTCTTTCTTTCTTTCTTTCTTTCTTTCTTTATTTATTTATTTATTTATTTATTCTGGTTAATCATTTTTCTTCTTCTTTCAGTATCTTTTTTGCCCAGTCTTCTCTCTCTTTCTTTCTTTCTTTCTTTCTCAAAATTGCTGATCGATATTCTCGCATCTTTCCCACTTTTTCCCTTTCTTTACTCATAAAATTTCACCCGATATTGTAAGAAGTTGCCAATCATTAATAGTGTTAATAGTACAACCTTCATGTAGTGCTCAATATTGGTGACCTCCTTCCAGAGGTAAGGGACGCTGATTAAATAACAACACTCCATATTGCTACTTTCATCTTCCGGCTTATTTCTCTTGGATTAAAATCAGAATTTATTAGCCTGTCAAAATGAAAGCTTTTACCGTTAGTTTCGACTTATATTTCTTCGTCACGAAAACTTTATTAATGTCATTTTCTGAAATATAATCTTTAACGACGTTTTTATGTTCAAATATATAAGGCGAATATAGTTTTGACTCATAAGTCATCCAAAAATTGTAAAACTAACGTAAGTTTCAAACAAAAGTGCTTTAATGTTTCAAATAGAAATTTCATATGACAAACGAAAGTTTAATTTCAACATGCCAGAGAGATCACGGATGGTACTCTTTGTAAAACTGAAGGAATTAGTATTCAAATTATTTTAACCTGAAGAACTGAAAACGTTTGCAATGAATGTATTATTAAGTGTTTAGACATTTCTGTGTAATGAACAGACAAAGACAGACGTAATTTCATTCTAATAATTGTTTTACATATATATATATAGATAGATACAAGTATAGGCTTGATTTATACGGAATAAATTCCAATAACCAACAATTACTATTCTTAAAAGAGTGCTCAATACAGAGTAGAGCAAATATAATTAAATATTTAAAAAATTATAACATACATATGTTATAAAATCACTACTAAAAATAGCCATTTTGTTTCAACACCTCTGGTGTCATATCAGGTGTTGAAACAAAATGGCTATTTTTTTAATGATTTTATAATATATGCATGTTATAACTTTTTAAATAAATAATTATATATATATATATATATATATATATATATATATATATATATATATATACCTCCCCTGTGCTTCTATGTACTTAACCACGATAAAATCACACTTTTCGAATGCGAAAAGGCGACAAAATGAAAGTTGCATGTACACTGATTTTAATTCCAGATTTCATATTAACTGCCTGGCGGAGAAATGTCATCCGTTAGGTATTGTTATTAAGTGTTTAGACATCTCTGTGTAATGAACAGACAACGAAAGACATAATTGCATTCTAAAAATTGTTGTATATATATATATATATATATATATATATATATATATATATATATATATATATATATAGTTTATGCAAACTTAAAATTAATTTCGTAGATTGTTTTAACATTTAGATATTTATCAAACCTTAACCTCCCAAATATGCACGTTAAAGTAACGCGAACTGACAGCGTCTAAGAATTTGAATGAAACCTGTCGTGTAATTGATTGGGGTTGTTGTAACTTCTTCCTTTAATGTCGTTCTTATCATTCACCCCTGAGCCATCTATATCTAGAGACGAGACGCGTTAAATTTGAGCAACATCTAGCCGACACACTGGGGTTAAAATAGGAAACTAAAATGATACATATGACACACTCATATCTCTCTCTCACCTCACTTCCTCACTTCGTTAATTTTACGTATACTTGATGAGGTCCGTCAAAAACGTGTGAATTTCTTTTCATTTTTCATTTCAGCTTTTGGAAGTAAAGTCTGATGATCCAGAACCCTGTTAAAGGGGTTATGGTGAAATATTTATTACATGGAATCTTAACGTGGTCTGTCTTTTATTCAAATAAATATATATATATATATATATATATATATATATATATATATATATATATATATATATATATATATACCTCTCCTGTGTTTCTATGCACTTAACCACGATAACATCTCCCGCCTTTCGAATGCGAAAAGGCGACAAAATGAAAGTTGCATGTACAATGATTTTAATTTCCAGATTTCATATTAACTGCCTGACGGAGAAATGTCATCCGTTCGGGTAATTTTCGTGCCGTGTGTGTTTAAAACCTGAGCGATCATAACACTCTACAATCCCCCCTCATTTTTTAGCTCTTAATAACATATATCCTTTTACAATATCTCTCACATCTTAATTTCAACATGTCAAAGAGATCACTGTTGGTACTTTTTGTAAAACTGAAGGATTTATTATTTAAATTATTTTTGCCTGAAGAACTACAGACGTTTGAAATGAATGTATTGTTATTAAACGTCAGGTTACTTTGTCCTAATTTTCGAAACGGCTACTAGGGGACGCTTTCCGGTACTATAAATACACCGCGAGAATTATGCGCAGCCTCTTTTGACTTTTTACGTCAACATATAAGATTCTCGCGGAAGAACGCGTTCGCTTTTTGGGACACGCATGAACAATACACACATACGTACGTACGTATGCACCTTTCACTTCATTTATTCTAGGACTTTCTCCTACATTAAGCTACACATACGCAAACGATTCACTAGCTTAAAGTTTTTCTCTATTCATGTTCATTGTTCAGTAAGATGCAACAATATTCTTTTTATATGTAACTCTTTATACTAACGCACTGACACACACACATATATATATATATATATATATATATATATATATATATATATATATATATATATATATATATATATATATACCAGGTGTAACAGCGAAATTGTACAATTGTTAGATTTGATTTTGATTTTTTAAGCTTTGAAGCGCTGTATCTTGATATAGATAGGTTTTTATAACACTATTGGACTCTACTTTGAGCAATAAGAATTTATTTATCTTTAAGTTGAAATGAGGATCTCTCCTGCTGTTAACACCTCCTGACCAAGTTTTCCTGTCTATTGTTCAACTCATTTTTAAAGTTATTTACCGTTTGTTTGATGGTTCTTGAATGGACTTTGAAGATGGAAGCCAAAGTAGGAATCTTGGTACCATTACTGATGGCCTGAATGACCTTTTCCTCTCACCCTTGCATAGTTAGTAAGACATGGTGGGGCTGACACAAAATTATTTTAACCTGTTCCCTTTCAGAGGGTTTTTGTTCTGTGATTCTTATGAAAAATGGCGTCAAGCTGTTAAATCATCTTATCTGAAAACCTGAGAAAAAGAAACTCAGTTTAGTACTTTTTAGATATTAAACATTATGTGAGATGCTCAATTACCCCATGCTGTTACACGATTAAGAAAATGTTGCCGTTACATAAGGTATATATAAAGACATTTTTATGTTTATACATTCTTTTTATAGATACAAATATTTAAGTAAATGATCTGATTTTTTTTTTTAATAAACAGTATTTATAACATTTACCGGCTTGAATGTCCGAGAAATTTTCATAGAAAATATTCGTCCTCCGACAGGATTCGAACACTCTATCCTATACGTAACCGTCATTTAGCTTGACGTGCCTTCACCGAGCTGGCCACAAAGGAGCGTTCGGTTAGCAAGGACGAATTTACTGTATTTACATATGTACATTCATATCTGCTCATAGCGTATCAATTGTAAACACATGACGTCACACATTATGAAATGGACAAAGTCTGACAATTATTTTAAGAAATTTTTATGTTTATACATTCTTTTTATTGATACAAATCTTTAAGTAAATGCTCTGTTTTTATAATAAACAGTATTAATAACATTTACCGGCCTGAATGTCCGAGAAATTTTCATAGAAAATATTCGTCCTCCGACAGGAATCGAACCTGTATCCTATACAGAACCGTCATTTAGGCTGGCGTGCTCTTAACCAATCGAGCCACATAGTACCGATCGATTAGCAAAGTCGAATTTACTGCCTTTAAACTTCAATCTGAAAATTTCTCGGACATTCAAGCAGGTAAATGTTATAAATACTGTTTATTATAATTTATTATTGTCGGACTTCATAACGTAAATAATTACAATACCTCATCTCAGAAAAAATAGATTTGTTACTATATCACAGTTTCCAGTACAGATTAAACATTGTAAATTTCTCTATGTAGAACAAAATTTTCAGTGTGTCAGTCTAGAAATCATGAGCTTGAACTTTGACTTCTAGTAAGGAAGCGGGGATGTAAGCACTGCCAGATTTGCATATGGGCTAGCATGGGTTTCAGCCGAGGGACCCCAAGACTATCACCCCTCAAGTCACACACCCAGGTTGGATTTATAGAAATGTGATTAAAGTAAAAAAAGAAAAGGAGAAAGACATGTTGATGAAGATTCTTTTCCATAGGGATTAATTCAAAGTTCGAATGTCCTGGGTATAACGACAAACTACATCCGGCAGCAAGGCCTCTGACCGGGATGTTTTGAGGAGCGTAGAACCACCTCTTAATTGCTATTGTTCTCATATCTACCCTGACTCGGGATGATAGCATTGTTAGGTTCTTATCTATGTATGTATATCTGGCCAATCGTATTCAATGATAACTGTTTACAAGGACGGCAAGCTAATCCCTATTTGCAGACGATTACTGAGGCCCATTTGCGTTTATTCAACACCCACAGAGCCCACCTGTGGTTTATACTGCAACTACGCTGAGCAGACCTTAGTTATAGTTTCTGGGAAAGAGCATGTTATCTAACGTGATCAGCAATTTGAACAAGGCCAGCACGCTCAAGTCCTCGGCAACAATGACTTGTAACTTCGTGTTAGCACAGCTATCGACGGCCCCCAGGGGTTATGTCTACTCAATTTCACTCACAAGGTTTAGGTCAATTCGTGATATGGTTTTCAGGCATTATCGAAAGGTGCCAAACGCTGGAATCGAACCCTCCAGTGCGATAACATCAAGAAGTCTCCTTTCGGACAAATGGTGAGATTCGAACCAGGGTCTAATAGTCACAATGCTAACGTTCTAAAAAAACGACCAGCTATAGACAAATATTTAATCCCCAAACTGAGCTCAAAACATTATCTATAGTAAAATCCCAGCAATACATTTTGAAAAAGAAAAATATTACAAGCTATATATTTTTGAAAAAGAAAAATATTACCAGCAATATATTTTTGTAAAAACATTAACAGCAATATATTTTCGTAAAAACATTAACAGCAATATATTTTCGAGGTAGAGTTTAGGGAGGGTTTAATTTAATATCTCTCTCAATCATACTTAGTATTGGGGGAGTAGGAGTGACCAGACCTTGACCTATTTAGACGGTTAACTTAACGGACTCTACCATGTCTCTCTAACCACACCTTATTACACTCTCTGTTAAATTAGAGAACCTTTCACTACTCATCAATTTTCATTTCATTTTTCGTTTCATTTTTTGGAAGTGCTATCTGATGATCCAGAGTCCTGTAAAAGGGCTCTGGTGAAATAAATTATTATAATAGAACCTTAAAGTGGTCTGTTTTTCTTTAAAATATTAGTTTTGGATTTAGATTGAGCTCTCAGGATTTCGTCCTCCTTGGGACTACCCATACGAATTACCAAGTTTTTCATAACTTATATATATATATATATATATATATATATATATATATATATATATATATATATATTACCAGCAATACATTTCACTCTCGACAAAACCCACTATAGAAAAATATCTAATAAAACTTAGTGTACAAACTGATGTCATACATATTCTATTCACACAAACCTATCATAAAAACGTGTTGCCATTAAATAACACATTTAGGTTGATATGTTGTAAAACAAAATAAACCAAACCAATTAAAGTTCAATCTCGTGATCCAATTAATGTTGGTCTCAAAAATAATTTGGATAAGCGTGCGAAAACATACACTCATACTTCTAAAACCTTTTTTCTTTTTTTTAGTTAATGTGAACCTTTCTGAAGATAGTTTATCACATGGCGTTGATAATCTATTTAAAGCTTGTTCTGAAGATGTCAATGATTCCTTCCTAATAGAAGAGAGACGATTTCATATGTACGTGAAACAAATGTAATTCAGGAATAAAACACATTTCTCTCATCAAGATTTATATCAGGTTTATTTTTAACGAAAACAAGATAAATTTCACCTTTCCTTATGTTGAATTAGTTTTAAGGCCTTTCCTCTGTATGTAGGTAATAGACTGTTCTGGTGAAAGATCTTTTTCTCAACTAACAAACATAAAAGCTTCTATCAACTCGTACCCAAAACAAATTGGGCGCCTTTTGTGTATTGAGAGCAATAAACTGCGGGAAATATCTTTTGATGATTTAATCAAAGATTTTGTTGCAAAACAAATACAAGAAAATTAATTTAGTCTAAAATTAATATTTTCTACAATATGTTTATTTGATTTCTCACTGAAATGCAAGTCATTATCGTTCGTGATACAATCAATGAATCTCTTATTTTGTATCTAATCTTCGTGTTTAAGGATTACTAGCTTAGCTACTTGAAGTTGATAATTCTAACAATAAATATTTTTTTCAGGCTGTGGTATGTCAGCATTTTCCTTCTGGATGTTTAGCTAATGAATTTGAAGATTAGAAGTTCAGTTTAATGGTAGCCATGCATTCTTGATATATTTCTGTAGGATATAAAGTTCGGATAAACATTTTTTTGTTTGTTTTTAAATAATGTTCACATCGTCGTTGTACATGTGCTCAGTCCATTGTATTTCCAGCATGCTTCTGACTGGATACTGCACAATCTCATCGCATATGATGAAGAGATTTGAAGAAATATATGATTAAGATTCGACGGAAACATGCTGGGAATACGATGGGCTGAACACGTGAACAACGACAATGTTGTTAGAGAAAACAGAAACAAAAAGGATACTTTTAAGGGTGTTTCATTAAAACGGATTATATATAAAGGTGTTTCATTAAAACGGATTATATATAAAGGTGTTTCATTAAAACGGATTATATATAAGGATGTTTCATTAAGACGGATTATATATAAAGGGGTTTCATTAAGACGGATTATATGTAAGCGTGTTCATTAAGATTGATTACATATAAAGGTGTTTCATTAAGACGGATCAAAGTCAGCAGTAAATAAATCAGTTTTATTGGTGAACATTTATTTATTTTTCTATTGGATTGTGTTATTTAAGTCATGGCAATTATGTGTGAAAAATAATATCGCCCAAATCTGAAAGGAAATGAAAATAAATCATTAGACGCTTAAACTTAATTCACATTTAAAAAAAACTGAAACACCCTTTACTTAACACCAGAAAGAGACAGTTGAAATTAATCGGGCACATAATGAAGAAAGAAGGCTTGGAATTTTAACACTCACAGGACATAATAAGGTAAGAGGAATGGATGAAAACAGTGCATAGCCTGCCTAGTGAGGTTGCATAAATGGCAGAACAGGGTTTAGGAATGATAATAAAAAGTTAAGTTTACTATGAGATCCAAAGGACAGGAAATTTCCGAAAGCCATGATTGCCTACGACCGGGAGAGCAACAAAAAGAAGTCCTTACTCTTCAGAAAAAAAAAACATCATCTCCAAAATTGGATGAGTTCCCAAATCATTTAAAATTTAGTGGAAGTGTTTGCTGATCTGAAACAATCTGTTTTGTTTTACGGACACTGAAGTAGGGTAAACATTCGTAATTAAGGGGGTCCTCAAATTCAGTTAGCACTAGGGGCCTCTTAAAAATCACTAGGTGCTACAAAGAACAGGAAGTTGTCGAGGGCCATGATCACCCACGACCTGAAGAAGAAAAAGAAGAATTCCTTGCTCTTCATAAAAAAATAAGAAATGTATTGACTTCAAAATAAATATACGGAGTCGCATACATGTAACAAAATACGGTATTTAGCATAGGCTTTGTGATCATTTCATTTTTATTCTTTCGACTTATCGTACTTATCATTATGATTAAAGAGATTCAGATGCTAAAGTTATTAGTTTCTTCCCACGCTGCAAGAACGTTACGCGGAGGCAGATCATTACATTCAAATAATCCCGAGTTAACGACATACACAAACAATAGTAATAAAATACGAAAAACAAAGTACAAATGATTAAGTATTATCGCCAGGTACCGGACACTTCATCAGTTTTTGGTTCATCTAACGACTTATCAATCCTTTTCATGTTAACATTAAAATCTTGAATCAAACGGGCTCGGTTTATAATTGAAACAAGCAGTAAATTTTAGTTCGGATTAGAGTCTTAAGGTAAACCTGAGTCTGGTTTATACTTGAGTCAAAAATTAAACGTTTCGTTTGCTTTATAGTTAAGTGAACCTTAAGTAAATATTAAATATTAAGTAAATATTGACCGGATATATACTTGATTCGAAATGTAAAATAATGCGGTTTATACTTAGGTCAGAAGTTAATCATTACTCCTGTTCATACCTAAGACAAAATATAACGTTTTTCCGGTTTATACTTGAGTCAAAAGGTAAACGCTTATCCACTTTATACTTGAGCAAAATAGTAACCGCTTATTGGATACTTTTAAGGGTGTTTCATTAAGACGGATTATATTCAAATGGTAAACGCTTAACCCTTCATACCTGAGCCAAATGGTAACCGCTTTTTGGTTATATGCTTAATTTTAATGGTAAACGCTTATCTGATTTATACCTGAGCCAAATGGTAACCGCTTATTGGTTATATACTTAATTCAAATGGTAAACACTTACCCACTTATACCTGAGCCAAATGGTAACCGCTTATTGGCTATATACTTAATTCAAATGGTAAACGCTTATCCCCTTTATACCTGAGCCAAATGGTAACCACTTATTGGCTATATACTTAATTCAAATGGTAAACGCTTATCGCTTTATACATAAGCCAAATGGTAACCGCTTATTGGCTATATACTTAATTCAAATACTAAATGCATATCCAGTTTATACCTGAGCCAAATGGTAACTGCTTATTGGCCATATACTTAATTCAAATGGTAAACGCTTATTCGCTTTATACCTGAGCGAAATAGTAACCACATCGACTTTATACTTCATTCAAATGGTAAAATCTTATCTGCTTTATACTTGAGTGAAATGGTAACCGCTTATTGACTTTATACGTAATTCAAATGGTAGAATCGTATCTGATTTATACTTGAGCGAAATGGTAACCGCTTATCGACTTTATACTTAATTCAAGTGGTAAAAACTTATCTACTTTATACTTGAGCGAAATGGTAACAGCTTATCGACTTTAAACTTAATTCAAATGGTAAAATCGTATCTGCTTTATACTTGAGCAAAATGGTAACCGCTTATCGACTTTTTACTTAATTCAATTGGTAAAATCTTATCTGCTTTATACTTGAGCGAAATGGTAACCGCTTATCGACTTTATACTTAATTCAAGTGGTAAAATCTTATCTGCTTTATACTTGAGCAAAATGGTAACGGCTTATCGACTTTATACTTAATTCAAGTGGTAAAATCTTATCTGCTTTATACTTGATCAAAATGGTAACCGCTTATCGACTTTATACTTAATTAAAGTGGTAAAATCGTATCTGCTTTATACTTGAGCAAAATGGTAACCGCTTATCGACTTTATACTTAATTCAAGTGGTAAAATCGTATCTGCTTTATACTTGAGCGAAATGGTAACCGCTTATCGACTTTATACTTAATTCAAGTGGTAAAATCGTATCTGCTTTATACTTGAGCAAAATGGTAACCGCTTATCTACTTTATACTTAATTCAACTGGTAAAATCTTATCTGCTTTATACTTGAGCAAATTGGTAACCGCTTATCGACTTTAAACTTAATTCAAATGGTAAAATCGTATATGCTTTATACTTGACCAAAATGGTAACCGCTTATCGACATTTTACTTAATTCAAATGGTAAAATCTTATCTGCTTTATACTTGAGCGAAATGGTAACCGCTTATCGACTTTATACTTAATTCAAGTGGTAAAATCGTATCTGCTTTATACTTGAGCAAAATGGTAACCGCTTATCGACTTTATACTTAATTCAAGTGGTAAAATCGTATCTGCTTTATACTTGAGCAAAATGGTAACCGCTTATCGACTTTATACTTAATTCAAGTGGTAAAATCGTATCTGCTTTATACTTGAGCGAAATGGTAACCGCTTATCGACTTTATACTTAATTCAAGTGGTAAAATCTTATCTGCTTTATACTTGAGCAAAATGGTAACCGCTTATCGACTTTATATTTAATTCAAGTGGTAAAATCGTATCTGCTTTATACTTGAGCGAAATGGTAACCGCTTATCGACTTTATACTTAATTCAAGTGGTAAAATCGTATCTGCTTTATACTTGAGCGAAATGGTAACAGCTTATCGACTTTATACTTAATTCAAGTGGTAAAATCTTATCTGCTTTATACTTGAGCAAAATGGTAACGGCTTATCGACTTTATACTTAATTCAAGTGGTAAAATCTTATCTGCTTTATACTTGAGCAAAATGGTAACCGCTTATCGACTATATACTTAATTCAAGTGGTAAAATCGTATCTGCTTTATACTTGAGCAAAATGGTAACCGCTTATCGACTTTATACTTAATTCAAGTGGTAAAATCGTATCTGCTTTATACTTGAGCAAAATGGTAACCGCTTATCGACTTTTTACTTAATTCAAGTAGTAAAATCTTATCTGCTTTATACTTGAGCAAAATGGTAACCGCTTATCGACTTTATACTTAATTCAAGTGGTAAAATCTTATCTGCTTTATACTTGAGCAAATTGGTAACCGCTTATCGACTTTATACTTAATTCAAATGGTAAAATCGTATCTGCTTTATACTTGAGCAAAATGGTAACCACTTATCGACTTTTTACTTAATTCAATTGGTAAAATCTTATCTGCTTTATACTTGAGCGAAATGGTAACAGCTTATCGACTTTATACTTAATTCAAATGGTAAAATCGTATCTGCTTTATACTTGAGCAAAATGGTAACCGCTTATCGACTTTATACTTAATTCAACTGGTAAAATCGTATCTGCTTTATACTTGAGCGAAATGGTAACCGCTTATCGACTTTATACTTAATTCAAATGGTAAAATCTTATCTGCTTTATACTTGAGCAAAATGGTAACCGCTTATCGACTTTATACTTAATTCAAGTGGTAAAATCTTATCTGCTTTATACTTGAGCGAAATGGTAACCGCTTATCGACTTTATACTTAATTCAAATGGTAAAATCTTATCTGCTTTATACTTGAGCGAAATGGTAACCGCTTATCGACTTTATACTTAATTCAAATGGTTAAATCTTATCTGCTTTATACTTGAGCAAAATGGTAACGGCTTATCGACTTTATACTTAATTCAAGTGGTAAAATCTTATCTGCTTTATACTTGAGCAAAATGGTAACCGCTTATCCGGTTCATACTTAAGTCAAAAGGTAAAAGTTTATTGGATTTAGGTTTCCAAAGGTAAACACTGATCCGGTTTATACTAAAATCAAAAATTAAAATTTAGCCCGTTATATAATCGAGTTAAAAAGTAAAAATTACTCCTGTTTACATTTGAGTCAAATGATAATCGTTGCCTTTTAGCCTAGAATATAAAGATGTTTCGATATATCCTTGAGAGCAAAGGTAAACGTTGTTCCATTTTAGCATTCATTCTATTTACTGAGTTACAGCAGTTTTGCTCTGCCGCTGTGTTCACCTTTTCCCCCATCCATCTCGCAGAAGATAGAGGCAAGACCCACAAGGCAGCAGGTGGTTTGAATTCAGAGTGTTCCTTCTCCCTAGACTGTCGATTTTACTTGAAGGCTATACGATGCCCAGGCTACATATTCATTCTCTGGATTTTTCTCAGTTGATCATTTCTGCTCAGGAAACATTGCTTTGTGGCTGAATGGTTTAACAGCATGTCTAATCAATGACGGTTCCATCAAGGTTACAGGTTCGATACCTGTCGGTGAGCACATATTTTCTACGGTAGATTTAATTAATCCTGTTTAATTAAAAAAAACAGAGCATTTGCTTAAATGCATTATACCTATGAAAATAACGTATAAACAGAAAATACATCAAATAACTGTCAGAATTAATCCATATATATATATATATATATATATATATATATATTAGGTTGTCCCAAAAGTTCGTAAACACTTGTAAAAAACTGAAATTTTACTCACCAAGTAACAACAAAAACAACAAAAATTATTCCTCAAAATAAAGACCATCATTTTCCAAGACGAGATTTGCCATCGATCTGCAAGCTTTCGGATCTGGTGAAAGTACCATTCAGTCGGCTTCGAATCAAAGAATTCTTGACACGCTTCCTCGACTTCATCAAACGAGTCGAATCAGCGGCCCTTCAGAAAGTGCTGCATTGAGCGGAAAAGGCCGTAATCTGATGGAGCACAGTCAGGACTGTAGGCTGGATGTGGCAGAACCTCAACGCCGTCCAGCTCTTCAAACTTGTCTTTGGTCTTCCTGGCGGTGTGTGGCTTGGCATTGTCCTGCTGCATCAAAGCGCGCTTTCGGTTGATCAGAGCCGGGTACTTTTGCTTCAACTTTTCGTAGACCCGCTTCAGTTGCTGACAGTAAAGTTCGGCACTGATGGCACGACCATTCGGAACCAACTCAAAATGCACGATTCCTTCAAAGTTCCACCAAACACACAACATGACTTTCTTGCCGAATTGATCTTGTTTTGGAACCGACGGTGTCTCTTGCCATTTCTGAACCCATCGCTTGTCTTGATTGTGCTGGATTGTGTTGCATAAAAATTCAATTTTTCGCAAGTGTTTACGAACTTTTGGGACAACCTAATATATATATATATATATATATATATATATAAAATATGTGGTGCAGTTGAATTTATATTACAATGAATCATGTAGATTGGTAGTTAATGATATAAAATGGCGAAATCCTTTCGCAAACAAATTTTAAAGTTGCATTAACCTACGAACCACTCGATGAATGTTATGATCCTTGTTTTCAAAAGTTATAAACTGTATAAGGTCTTTCGCAAGTACTTTCAACTGTACATTCAGTGAGAGAGAGAGAGAGAAAAAGTTCAGCTATAACTATAATATATATCTTTAAAAGCGTAATATGAATGAAGACAATAGAAAAACTTATCTTAATCAATGTAATTGGATTTATCAAGGCAAATTTGAGAATTTTATTTTGCAAGAAGATTCATAAGCGAAAGTAAAAATGTCGGTATTTTTCAATTGATTTTTTTATTTAATTGACGCTCATGAATATTCATGAGGTTTAACTGAAAAGTTAAGTTAAATTATGGAGGATGTGATGTAATTTAATGTCCAATAAACGAAAGTCAGTAGATGATATTCGTTTTTTTTGATAATGTAATTAATATTTATATAATTTTAGTTTGGGATTACTTTATGTCTTATATATTTTAAATAACAGGCGGTTATGAATTTGCCTTAATAAAGCTTATCAGATGAATAAGCGCGTCGTCTAAGATATGTTTTTCTTTTGTCTTTATTCATATATATATATATATATATATATATATATAACCAATGATTTAAATAATATTTATGTTGATCTCACCACAAACTTCACGACGCTTGACTCTACATTTGAATGACAACTCTAACATTTTTAAGCATTTAAAACATGCCTGGCCAGAAAATTCTCGTTGAAAACACAACTATACTTAAACATGAAAACAATAAACAAAAATAAATAATTCTTGAAGCTATATACATAAAACAGTTGAAACCTAACCTGAACAAAATGAACTACGAAATCTCCACAAATAGTCTTAAATGCCTATAATTGATAACAGAAGTCATTGGTTTATACCAACGGCTTCCCAGCTCGTGACTCATTTTCACACTTGCGTTATCATGTGTGACGTCACCAGCTGCGATGAGATTTTCGTTTCCGCGTCTCGTATACACGCGTTTGTCGTTGCTTTGAAATTTTTCATGAAACAAAAACAGACTATTGTTTCATCTCTGTATTGGTTGATATATTGAAAAGTAATTGTCATATTTGATAATGGCTTATGTAAGCCGAAAGCTCAGATTGGATTTAAACATGTATCAATATGGTGATTTCCTTTCTTCTTTCAATGATAATGTTATTAAGCTTATCATGCAATATGAAAGGAACTTACTTAAAATAAATTGACAAAATTTGTCTATATTATTCAACGAAACATGCATCAATGAAAAATTACTGCCTAATACAATATATATATATATATATATATATATATATATATATATATAGATAGATAGATAGATAGATAGATAGATAGATAGATAGAAATTACTTACTCATATATATATATATATATATATATATATATATATATATATATATATATATATTTGTCTGAATGACAGCCTGTGTTAAACGGCGTTTCGGTCAGTGTTTACAATTAGTGTATTAGCAGCTGGACGCGATGTGTAATGTAGGATTAATAAAATATTGCATTTACGTTACTATTTTATTATTTTATATTAATTTCTGTGTAAATGTGCTAAATATGTTCACCAGTGTTTTAATGGTATATGCTTGTGACGTGATGTGTGGTCTATAGTAATTGGTAAGAGTTCTGTTCCACTTGTTTACAATTGGATAATAACGGTTTGTGTTTTATACCCGAAATAAAAGTTGACATCCAGTCTTGGATTTTCAAAACTAGGAATCGACTTATATTTCTTTTTAGGCTTGAAAACTCGAGTTTTGTACGTCACAATTTACGGTATTTTTTAAAACTCCGACTTACGTTTCTCAGATTTCATTTTTTTTTTTTTTTTTTTACGTATTTGTTTTAGCTCGCTTCGCAGAACTGGAGATGGGTGGGGGGTATTTAAACTTACATATCAGAGCGGATTTCCTATTCAGTCAGTTATGTGCCACGCTTAGGCGATCATATATCTTTCGATACATGACTGACGAGGCAGATTTTGTTTCGGCAATAGGTTCACATTTCTTTCTGCGGTAGACAAGTTGCCATCTAAGGCTATAGAACCCGGTATGTCCTGCTATTTACCCATAGCTGAGGGTGATGAGGAGAAGTAAAGGACACATACCTTTCCTAAGGGTATTTTCACATAAATGAATGTAATGGATTCAACTGGAATTCGAACTCGGCTCTCCGATGACTCAATTCGAGCCGCTATCCATTACTCCAACGTTTAAAAAATGAAATACAAGGTAACCAAAAAAGTTCTGTCCGTTTTTTTTTTATTAGTCATTGAATGAAGTTGAAATATATACGAAATATCTGTAGCAATTGTTTTCAAATTCGAACAGCCGGAAGTAGGAACATCAAACGTTATAAAAAAAAACACGCGCACAGTTCCCGGCCATCAGTTATAAGCCGGACAGCTGTGAGAAGGATGGAAGTGTCTAGAGATCTCGTTCGGGTCTGTTTGATTTACGACTTCAAAGTGGGCTTATCAGCAGCTGCATCAAGTCGCCGCATATGTCAAGCGTTTGGGGATAGTGCTGTGGATGAACGTACTGCAAGGCGTTGGTTTCGAAAATTCAAGTCGGGAGATTTGTCTCTCCATGATGAGCTTTGCAGTGGACAACCACAGGTCTTGAATGACGGAGTCCTGAAAGCGGCCATTGAAGAGGACAGTAGTCTAACATGTGGTGAACTTGCAAGACAGTTCAACGTTTCCGAGACATCAACTGCACCGCCTAGGTAAGACGTACAAACTGAGCAAGTGGGTTCCACAAAAGCTGTTGGAGGTCCACATGGGACAACGAATGGCAGACTGCGTATCGCTGCTATCTCGCCACCGTACCGCATCCTTATTCAATCGAGTGCATACCAGTGATGAAAAGTGGGTTATGTACGTAACTCCCAAGCGTTCCAGACATTGGTTGTCTCCTCAGGATGCTGTCCCTCACACCGCAAGACCGCCTATGCACCCACGCAAGATTATGCTTTGTGTCTGGTGGACAGGTCGTCAAGTGGTTCATTATGAACTGCTACCAACGGGCCAAACGGTCACTGGAGACCTAAACTCGCAGCAATTGAAACGTGTGCAACAGGCATTGCGCCAGAAGGAGCCAGCACTGGTGAATCGCAAAGGTGTGCTTTTCCTCCATGATAACGCCAGGCTGCATGTCGCGCGAGTGGTCAGGGATACCATACAGCAAACTAGGTGGGAGACTTTGTGCCATCCACCTTATTCACCTGACCTTGCGCCATCCAATTACCACCTCTTCCACTCCCTGGATAATCATCTTGGTGGGAAATCCTTCACCAATGAAGCAGACTTGCGCAAAGCCCTCACGGACTTCTTTGCGCCACCCACTGCAACCATAGTTCTACCGCAAGGGCATTGAACAGCTAGACACACGTTGGCAGAAGATGCTGGATGCCGATGGCGATTACTTAGAAGACTAAATAAAAGTTACACATACTGTGAAGCGTTTTTTTTTTTTCGTTTAAAAACGGACGGAACTTTTTTTGGTTACCTTGTATTTCTTTTCATATTTTTGATCTCGATTATTTAATCTATAGTAATATGAAAAAAAAAAGAAATTGAATGAACAAAACAAAGGTTTATTTCAAGTCTTAGGTTTATTTTGTAGCGCACCCCCACCTTCTATATCAAGTTACTAACGTGCTAGGGTTATGTAATAGGGTTAGACACGTCTATGCTATGGCTTAGCAACGTGAGGCAGTTAGGCGTGACATCGATTCAACAAATGTTCGGCAAATTACTGGAGTCTCACAGCGCTAAGCATTTCCCCATTGCTGAGTCCCTTTTAAAGAAAGACAAACGAAATTAGCCAGCCGAAGAATTAAATAAAAACGCCACGTAATGATCGATAACAAAAAACATGAAACATTTGCATCACACGTACAACATCTTACGTTTCACCGACTCGCATGACGCTTTCTTAATATAAACTCAGAAAAAAAAGAGATACAGACTTCCTGTTAAGCGCTGCACTAAAGAATAAATATACGCAATAGAGAAAGAATTAAAAAAAATGAAAAGAAAAACATTGAAAGAACAATTTTATAAGATTTTTTTTTTTTTGCTTAATTGTATGTTTTTTTTCTAATATTGTCTTCAACGGATATGATTTTTGTCATATAAAATGAGTTATTCGATTTTTATTAAAAAAAATATGAAAAGGTTTTCATTAACAACAAGACATTGTAAAAAAATATTTATAAAAAACATTCATCTGAAAGAAGAAAACGTTTAGAGTAACGAATAGACGAGAACTCCTCGAGAAATCTATTAAAAATCATTTTCTTTTACAAAATACAAATCAGGTTTTAGGACTTGAAATACAAGGTAATATGCAAAGTTAGCCAAGCAAAAAACAGCACATACAACCCCACGCAGCATATATATATATATATATATATATATATATATATATATATATATATATATATATATATAAATGTATGCATATATAAATAAAAAGAAAGAACATAAGATATATAATCCGGTGTTCTTATTGATATTTTTATTTCTACAAAACAGTGCTCAATGTAAATTTACAGAGCATAAATATTATAAATTAACAGATTTAAAATATTTTTCGCTACACAGTAATAACCATGTTTCGAAACTGAAGTTAAAAACTTCAAATTTAATTATTTCTGGCACTTCAAAGAATCCAATAAAACATCTACAGTAAAATGAAAATTAATAAGAAAAGCTAGAATATGAAGTCATTAAATGATCCATGTCCTTTGTGCATACATGAGAAACTATATAGTACTAATTTTATAATAAATAAAAATTTACTGAGTCAAAGAAATGAAATAGCTATAATATATATATATATATATATATTGTGAACAATATATTGTTAATAATATATATATATATATATATATATATATATATATATATATATATATATTGCTAATGCAATATTCACTTCAAAAAGGGATCATTCTTTTAATTATAATTATCGTTCAATATCCACAAACGGTTGATAAACCGTAAAATCCAAGTAAATCCATCAAAACAATTTATTGCCCTTTCTACTCAATAACATTTTTTTCGATTTTCTTTCGCTCGCGGTAACGGATTTACGGCTATATCACATGGAAACACCAGTGCTCGTAAGCTCAAAGAAGTTAAGCAACGTCGAGCCTGGTCAACGTAGATGGGTGACTGCTTGAGGATACCAGTCGCTGTAAGCGTAGATTTGCTGACGATGTAATGACAGACGAACTTTGGAGAGCCGAGTTCTAATTCTAGTCGGGTATGTAATAATCACTTGGGCTCAAATATCCTTGGGAATGTTATGAATCGGTCTATATGTGTTAATTAGTAGGACTTCTATCATTAAATTGTCTTTAAGTAACCTGTAAATGGTTGATAAGACGTAAAATATACAACGCAATTAAATCAATCAAAGCTCGATAAACCCTTGCGATTAAGTGACATACCTAGATTGAAAGGACTTTTTTTTTCGTTTTTTTTAAGCGTTTCACCCCAAGCAAGGCGGGAAGCCACTAGGACGCAAGGGGTTACAGAAAATTTGGAGCAAGATCAGATAGGAGTGATAAAGGAAAGGATGAGGAGAAGTATAGTGGATAGATCAAGGCAACTGGAGATGTCGATTGACATTACATTTGAATAGCTGGAGATTATAGCTCTCAGGGAAAATGGAATAGGGAAGGGAGTTCCACAGGCGAGATGTGCGAGACATGAAGCTATTGGAGAAGAAGAGACGGCTACATTTAGTAGTTTTGACAGTGAAAGGGTGAGAGCGGGATGCCAGTCTCGTAGGGCGCTTGAACTCATGAAGTCTGGGAACCAGCGAATGCAGCTCCTCGGAGCAATTACCATGAAAGTATTTGTAAAAAAGACAGAGAGAGGCGACGGCGCGTCTGTGAGAGAGCGACTGTAGACGAGATGCCAGAACAGGACCACCCCGAGGCAAACAGAAGGGGCTCCAGACCATATATGGCAGCAATACTCCATGCAAGGGCGAATTGTTGATTTGTAGATCTGGAGGATCGATTCCGGAGAGAAAAAATTCCTGGCGCGGCGCAGGAGCCAACTTTCCTTGCGGTGGACGAAGCAATTGACTCAATGTATTTGCTCCATCTCAGGTCAGCAGTCAACGTAAGACCGACCAGCCGCAGAGAGGTGCTCTCGAGAAGTTGAGCGTCAGACATTCTAATAGAGGGCAGGGAAGGATCTCTGTGGTGATTACATAGAAATTAATTTGCCGAAGTCCCTTTTCGGGAAGAACTTACAACGAAAGAAAATATTTTCGATAAACTTTCTATTGAATGCCTACATATTTAAAAATAGAAAGAAAATAATTTTCTTAATGCTGTAACAACAGT
Source organism: Acanthosepion pharaonis (assembly GCA_903632075.3). NCBI lineage: Eukaryota > Metazoa > Mollusca > Cephalopoda > Sepiida > Sepiidae > Acanthosepion > Acanthosepion pharaonis. The sequence continues at coordinate 1,816,331 of CAHIKZ030005072.1, forward strand.
CATCCTTGACTACATTCATCCATCGTCGCGAACAATTCAAATAATATACAAAAACCCCGAATCTGTTTATGAATGAAAAGATCCTTGTTTTTATAAATTCCTGTTACATGAGTTCTTATTATTTTCACAAGCTTTCGTCTGTTCATACAGACATCCTCAGGTATGGAATAGATTTTGTTCTTGTTTTTTCTCTCAGTAATAAGAGAACAACGAAAATATATGTACTGTTGTAATCAAGAAAAAACAAGAACAATAAAATTCATATATATGTCTGTGTGTGTGTGTGTGTGTGTGTGTGTGTGTGTGTGTGTGTGTGTTATTCATGGATTATTTTCGAACTTATAGTAGATGATCTTCGCCCTCACTAACCTACTAGCTTTCTGTCCTGAAGTAACAAAGTGCCTTAGAGGTTTCATACACGATTTCATTTTCAAATTTTTTTTTCATAGCTCTTTGAACTGTCAGGGTTGAATCTACTCTTTTACGTGCCAAACATCTTATGAAATAATCGATCCATTTAGCATTAAGTTGAAATGATGATCCCGCTTGCTGTCGTGATCTCCTGATCCAGTTTTGCCTCTTTACTATACCATTATTATTAAACTTATTCATCGTCTATTGATGGTTCTTGAATACACTTTGAAGATGGAAGCCATAATACGTATGTTATTACCATTACTGAAGTTGGGAAGACAATGAGTGTAACACAAAAGAATTTTAACATAGTCTCTTTTTATCTGAATAACTCAAAGGCTTTTTCCATGCTTCTTACAAAATATGGTTTCAAGATGACTAAACTTATCTGAAAACCTGGAAAATTATGCTGTTACAGGATTTGAATAATTTTACTAATTTTACCCGCTATATATATATGTATATATATATATATATATATATATATATATATATATATATTATTATTATTATTATTATTATTTATATTATTATTAGGATTTCAATAATAATACTTAATTCATCGAGTCTTTGAAGAATCCTCAACAGAATTCAGAAAGCACAGGGCGACATTTTCCTCCTATTTTTGGGACTCTCACATGACCACGCGAGAGTGAAAACGAGAAGCTATATACATAAAAAACAGTTGAAACCTAACCTGAACAAAATAAACTATGAAATCTCCACAAATGCCTATAATTGATAACAGAAGCCAATGTTTTATACCAACGGCTTCCCATACTTAATACTTTTCGTTTTCACTCAGTCGTGGTCATGTGTGACGTCACGAGCTGCAATTCGATTTTCGCTTCCGCGTCTCGTATACACGAATTTGTCGTTGCTTCTAAATGTTTCATGAAAACAAAAGCAGACTATCATTATTGTTTCGTCTGTGTATTGTTTGATATATTGAAATTTAATTGTCATCTTTGATAATGGCTTATGTAAGCCGAAAGCTTAGATCGAATTTAAACATGTATCAATATGGTGATTTCCTTTCGTCTTTCAATGATAATGTTATTAAGCTTAACTGACAATATGAAAGGAACTTACTTAAAATAAATAGACAAAACCTGTCTATATTATTTAGAAACATTCATTTAATATATATATATATATATATATATATATATATATATATATATAGAAATAGAGAGATAGAGAGAGATAATGAATAACGTATACGTATACTTTCTTAATATGTATATATGGAAAAATAACCAAAAAGTTGCAATGTTTTTTTTATGAAAGTATTTATTTATGTTTGATATTTCAGATCGGCCTTGAAAACAGTTATTTCTGAAGAAAGAACGAGATCGATCTGAAATATCAAATAAAAAATAAATACTTTCATAAAAAAACATTATTATTTTTTTAATTTGCAACTTTTTACTTTTTTTATATATATATATATATATATATATATATATATATATATATATATATATATATATGAGAGAGAGAGAGAGAGATGGATAGAGGAGAGACGGGTCAAAAGAATCTGAGAACAATTCTCCACCTGAAGATGATTTGACGGTTCTTCATCGTACATTTAAAAACTGTTCCAAGACAATTATGATCATTGTTCTTTTGATTTTTGTTTGTTTCTTTTATATTCATAACGCCGATGTTCATATAGGTATATATGATAAATAGCTATGTACGATTTTCATAAACGATTTTCAGATCTCCGTATAAATAACGTGCTTTAGTATAGATATCTTCCTGTCGGCTAATGAACGACAAATGCTGACCTCGCTGCACGCCGTAAAGTGGGAGTAATTTCCCATTTCACGCTTGTATGGAGACACTACAAGAAGTTTATGAGTGAGCGTTACTGTAAACATTGTCCATACCCACAAAGGAGAACAGCATGATTAAGATGCGCCCCAGTGTATGAACTAAACGCCGTGCAAACCTGGAAGAAAAGCCTCCATTATAGGCTGACGTCAATGTGTATTACAATATAAACAGATAGAATCCTGTCTATTGCACGTGATTTCCTCTCATTCATACTAAATGAGTTCATTAGAAATACTCACTCGATCGCTACATTGTTTTTACTGGATGTCAAGGGTGGTTGACATGACGCAAACGTGAACTTTTTCGGACTGGATTACAAATATTCCTCCGTTTATTGGTACTTACTAAGACAACCATAGTTTGGCAAAAGGACACTGTGGAATAAGCACTCGTGAAGACGAAAGTCCGGACATGAATATTCCTCTTTATGTAAAGTTGCCCCTTGTAGGTGATAATGATAATTGGTATTAAACTGTGGGAAATTTATCAATTCATCTATGTCTACAAGGATTTTTCATTTGGTTTAATAGACCAAAGTACAGCTTCGATCATGTCGCTGCTGTGTCCTTTGACAATTTACGGTGTCCGAAAACCGGTTTCCTCGATGAGTCTGCAATTCAACTTTTTCCTGTCTATAGAATCCTCATGAAATAGATATCAAATTGTGTGGAATTTCTTGCTTAATCCATGTATAAAAGAGTTATTCAGTCGCTTGAGTAGGGAGAATGTGACATTCGACCATGTGCCGCCTCGTATGAGTGGATTTGTTGGAATTTTCATGCGGCCAAAAACTGAGGGATCACTCATATTTCACTTCTTTTTAACTTTTTTCTAGTGAATGAAATATCTTCAAAATTGGTATTAAACTGTGGGGATATTTATCAATTCATGCATGTCTACAATTTCCTCTCCTTCTTAGCTCTTGTACCGTGTCCCCTCAGGTCTTAGGTGATCATGGCTCTCCACAATTTCCAGTCTATGCTAGCTCTTTATAAATTTTCTTTTTGTTATTTCTCCCAAACCCTTATTCTGACATCCATTTACTCAAGCTCACTAAGTATATTATGCGTTGTTTTCCTCTGTCCCGCTTTCGTTCAATCTGTGCTGTGAGTATCAGATTTTCCAAGCCGTCTTTCCTCATTATATATCCCAGGAATCTCAACTGTCTCTTTCTGTTAAGTATAAATTTCCTTTTTGTTTCCATTTTCTCTAAAACTCCAACGTTGCTAACATGTTACGTCAACGATATCTTTTTTAAGTGTGATAAATTTGGCTTTTCTGCTTAATATTCTGTGTTATAGCCTTCTCCAAATTCCTTTCCTCTGTCGCTCTTAAAAAATTGTGTTTTTTTTTAAATTTCTCCTGAATCCTGTTCCATCATCCATTTACTCAAGCTCACTAAGTATGTTATGCG
>CAHIKZ030005072.1:1825000-1880000 GCA_903632075.3 Acanthosepion pharaonis
GGAAAATCTCCTCACAGATGAAGAAGAGACGTGAAGCGACAGAGATGTGGTTCTACTGACGACTGTCCTTAGAAACAAAGAAAAGAGTGTTGGACGGCTATGTAATATCTAATCTCCTCTATGGCAGTGAATGCTGGACAATCTCCTCACAGATGAAGAAGAGACTTGAAGCGACATAGATGTGGTTCTACTGACGTGTGTCCTTAGGAACGAAGAACAGAGTGTTGGACGGCTATGTAATATCTAATCTCCTATATGGCAGTGAATGCTGGACAATCTCCTCACAGATGAAGAAGGGACTTCAATCGACAGAGATGCGGTTCTACAGAAGAATACAGTGAATATAGTAAATATTTGTGGAGTTATTAACTATTAGAAAAAATGGTAACTAAAAGGATACATATGATCATTCTAGTTCGCATAACGAGGAAAAAGGGCTTAGAAAATTTGTCACTTCTGCGGAATCAGAATCAACGTTGAGTTTAAGCAAGCGAATGAGCCAATTGGAGTAAAGTGCCATGCAGATTTAAAATTTTCCCACTCGGACGAATGCAGCTATCGACTTTTTTGAATGCTAGCATGCTAGTTAACATTCGTGTCACTCAGCTGTTGGCTCTCACACTGGGCAATAGAATCTGCCTGCCTATTTGTGGCAGCAAGCCATAGACTCTCACTCTGGCCAGTACAAAATGGCCGCAAACTGCGTGAAAACTGCCGTAGAAGCATGAAAAATCGATTATTTCCACTATTGATGTGAGTTTGGAAATGCAAAGTCGGTCTTGGCCTTCCTGCTAACTTGGAGCATCGGCATGTAAATTTTGGTGCAAATCCGTCGAAAATTGCGGCCGTGCATTCGTTACACACACACATCCTGCTTTTTATAGATAGAGATAAACTAAATTCCCGGTAGAAAAAATTAGTGCTGCCACTATATGTGACATGGAACATTCTACCCTTTTCAGTGTGAAACCATAAGTAAATTCTTTTTAGATTACTTTTTCTCCATATATATATATATATATATATATATGATCGGAAAACGATAAGAAAAATTAATTCCCTTTAATAATATGTGGAAATATCTACTCTTTGCTTGATGAAGGCCGCGAGACCGGAAACACGTGTTGTAATCACATGTAAAATAACGTATATATATATTTTTATAAAAATCCACATTATAACCAAAAACGTTTGTGGTTTCTCTCTTCTCTTTAAAATATACTCTTTTCTCTCGTTGGAACAACTATAATAAAATTTATATATATATATATATATATATATATATATATATAGAGAGAGAGAGAGAGAGAGAGAGAGAGAGAGAAAGTCAGAGAAAGTCAGTGAGAGAGAAAAAGTGATAGAGAGAAAAAGAGAGAGAGGGATATTGAGGAAGACAGAAGGATAGAGAGAGAAAAAGAGAGATAGTGGGAGAGCGAGGAAGAGAGAGGGAGATACAGTAAGTGAGAGAGAGAAAGGGAGAGAGGGGAAGAGAGAGGGAGAGGGGGTGAGTATAGAGAATGATTTATCAATGAACATTTATATTTTTTCTTTTCGATAATATTTTTCTTTTTTCTTTTTCAAACGTTTCGCTGAATATAATCATTCGTATTTTTTTTATTTTTGATTTCTTTATTTCTTTCTTTTGCAGGTGAGTTTCAGATTTCTTCTATTCTGAGAAAGGCTTTCTTTCTGATATACTACATCCACCCGCCCCATAAAAATAAGAAAAAAAAACTGAATCACAGCAGACGATGTAAGTAATTATATGAAGGGAACGATATGAAACATCGTTTAATCAATTCCCTCGCCGCATTCATCAATGGTAAACGATCGAAAACATTTCTTCTTGAATCGAACAATGATTTTATTCCCCAATTTCAATGTATATCTTTAGTTATATATTTGATTAGCGATTATAGATTCACCTCTTTCTTCGTCTTTTGTTTATTGTTATTTACATATTCTTTGCGAAATATGTATCGCATTTCCTTACACGTTCTCTACCTTATTGTACAACGAATCCTTAAGACGCTTTCAACAATTTCAAAATATGTTTTTCAGAATATTTCGTTCTATTGAACCTTGTAATGCATTTTTCTCTTGTTTTCTTTCATAAATTTCACACTTAATTCGTCTATAATATGTTTTAGTGTTTATTGATGCATATTACCAGGAAATATGCTTATATATTTCCTACGCTTGGTATGCGATTATGTTTCTACTACACCCATTTAGGAAATTTAAAGGCATCATATATATATATATATATATATATATATATATATATTGAGGAACATAGACCCGCAAGATATCGCTACGGTTTCTATAACAAGCCAGTTTTATTGATGCATATTTCTAAGAAATATACTTATATATTTTCTATGCTTGGTATGTATTTATATTTCACTACACACACACACACAAACACACACACACACACACACATATATATATATATATATATATATATATATATATATATATATATATATATGTATATATATATGTGTGTGTGTATATATATATATATATATATATATATATATTGCATTTAAATTCATTGAGGGCGGCAAGATACCATTACGGTTTCTAAACTGCGTCTAGAGATTATATGCATGTTATGAATTGGTATAAAGAGTTGCGTCTTTAATGTTAAAAGTCCTATTATGATGTTGTTAAGATTCTACTCAATATTATTAACTTAGATATATAGTGATAGAGAAAACGATTGTATTTGGTTGGAAAAAACTTTAAAAAAAGTTAACAAAACAGACTAATTTGACTGTCAGTAGTTTATTTGCAACTATTTATTTTGATACTTTTATATTATACCTTGTAAAACTAATGTAAAAAAATAATATGAAAAGATTTTAGAACAAATTCGTCAATTTCTTAAAGTGAAAACATAAAAAAAACATTTTATTTTAAAAATAAATGATATATTAACAAAAAATAATAAAAACCTCCTAAAATTTATTGCACAAATACTCCTTTCTTTTCAATAACTCTTAGCAGCCTATTGACAACAACTGATGTTAGATTTTCAATTTTAGCGGCTGGTAAGTTGTTTGAAGCAAATTTAACTGCCTCCCAGAGGTCACACTTGCTGTTGAATTGCCTTCCATTAGAATAAATATCTCTCATGAGGATGCTCCACAGGTTCTCAATGGGATTCATGTCACAGCTATTTGAAGGCCAGTCCATAAGAGAATCTTCAACAAATCCCTTTTCTTTCAACCAGGATTTAGTAAACTTTGATGCATGACTTGGTGCGTTGTCTTCCATAAAGATCATAGATCATCGCTTGGCTAAAGTCTGGTTATCAAGCCATTCAAAGAAATATTGCTCTAAAAAATCACAGTAACTTTTGGAATTAATTTTAACCCCGTCTTTCAGTTTAAATGGACCCACGAACTCATTACCAATAATCCCAGCACATATCATGATCCCACTGCCGCCTTGTTGGCGTTTAAAAAATTTTCTTGAGTCCCATAAAACCCAGATTGTTTGTGTGTGTGTGTGTTCGTTTATATATGGGATCGGATTTCCTACATTTTTCAACCGATTTTAACAAAACTTCACTTTTTTGTTGGCAGGTAGTGTTTCTTATTGTCTTGCACACTTTTTTCTTTATTTTTACATTCAGATTGCTTTAAAAATTCCATTTACAAGACAATTGTTTATAATAAAATTCTATTCAATCGGTAGACTCATAACGATTGAAAACAATGTTTTTGTTTGAGTTTGGGTTTGACGAATTCGTAAATAAAAAACAACTAATTAAGACATGCGTGTCCGTCAACCTTAAACAATAATCTTTGTCAATTTTTATTTTTTAGTCTTTATGATGGTCGATACTTGATCCATCTCTTACTGTTACATCCCCGGGCAATGCAGGGCTCTACTGCTAGTATTAAATAATCTTCAGATATTATGTGATATTGTTGTAAAGAAGACATGGGCAACCTTTTCCGGCCAGTGGGGCGCATCAGATATAGCTTATCATAAGGCGGGCCGTACTACTAAAAAGATTCAAGATAATTCAAGATAATTTTTCGTTGAAGCTCTCTCAGCCATATTTATCACAGAAGACCATACGCGTCATCATCTGCCATAGAAATGGTGAAAGGATGATTGTTTTTGGAGAAAAGATTTCTCAATAATTAAAAATTTAACTCTAGTTATAATTTTATCACAGATGACAGTGGTTAACACAAACCGTTGCACGTTGTTTCTTATTTATTGATTTTAAAATACAAAAAATAATTTTTAAATTGAAAAATATATTTCTTCCCTAGAGAAAAAATATGTTCCTTTTTCAGAAAATATATTCCTTCTCCAGACAAAAAATTAATATGAACGCATGAACTTTCTTAGTGAAAATCACCAATCGTTTAAAATGACGAAAACGTTACCTTCAACGAAAGTTTACAGAATTCAAGAAACGTTGTGCTTAATCGTTGTTTTTATGTGTGGTTATGTATGAGAATATGTGTGTGAACAAGTGAGGAAAAAAAAGAAATAAACACAGTTTTAATAAACCTTATTTTCCTCATGGAATTCGGCGTGGCATTCAGAAAATGAAACGGGCCACATGTGGCCTGCGGGCCGCACTTTGCTCATGACCGTTGTAACGGTTGTATCTATGAAAATAATTCCGAATAATAATTTGTAGTGTGTGTCTTCTAACCGTGTAAATTACTCCTTTGAGTAAGTTCACGTTTACTTATCCTCTCTCAGTTGCGTCTCTGTCTTTGGACAGAGTGCGCTTAGAGGCTTCTCTGTCAAAAGACAGAAGAGCAACTGAGGACAATAATACTGAAGAGGTGCCCAGCACTGGGGAACAGCTGCCAGAGGCCGCGCCCTCTCATTGTACCAGAGGGAGGGATCAGTGCTCGCACCGAGGCCAGCGCAACCGACAGTTGCGGGGGCCGAGGGGAATTTTTGTTTCTGTCCCGGGCGTACACGCTCGGGTCCCCCACCTAAAAATAGCCCATGTCGTCCTAATGGTGGAGACGGAGTAAATACCGTGTATCTTCTAGCCGGCCAAGCGGCATGAACCTTACTGGTTGAAAATTAGTAAGGTTAACTTGTTCTGAGGTAGAAATGGAAGAGATGGCATTGATGTAGGTATCTTCACTGGTCAGTTTATGTTGAAATCTGTTATTCTCGGACAAGTTGCGGAAAGGATTTTTCTATCTGTCAGTGCATAACTAACATGGAATTGCAGATGTTTATGCACATATATATTTAATTCTAAAAGATAAAATTTCAACTTTCATTGGTCATGCTGTTAATGTGTAAGCCATTTTTACGGTTGAAGCTATTTTTTTATTTTTTATTTATTTATTTATTTATTTTTAGCCGAAGAACGGGGCATATCTTTTGTGCGTCGGGAATAGCCGCTGTCATGGTTTCTAAGCAATGTAAAAAAAAATTTACTAAGAGATACCTCCACGAAATCGCTAAGAAATTTGCATAACGTGATGAAAACATGCTCCAAAAGTAATGAAACCATTGTTTCATCGTCAATCTCTTAATATCATTATTAAAAAAAAAGGATGAAAATTTTTTTTTTTCAATATTTAATTAAATTTTGATTTATAAAACTTCTTTTACTTGCGTCAGCGGTTGTACGAAGTTTCATCATGGCCTCTTTTTTTACGGTGACAGATATTAATTTAAAGATTCTTGCAAAAATCAAATAATTGTCGGATTTTTATTAAATTTTCAGGTCTTATTTTTAACTAAATGAAATTATTTGTGTGTGTTTTTTTTTCATTAGAAAATCTTTGTTTTTTTTTACATGTCTTTCACCCCCTTACTTAATTTTATGAAAAGTTGAGAAATTCAACATGATAATTTTTAGTGACTATATAATAGTTAAATGTAAAATTCTTTTATGAATTTAAACCACCGACACAGATGAGGACAGTAGCCCCAATATAAGCAGTGTAAATAGTCACATAAGTTTTTTGTTTTAAGTGAAATCACGTTCACCCCCTTGGTTCTCAGCTGCTTCCTCGGCTGTTATTGTCCACAGGAACCACTACTTCCGTCTGTACCGTAGCAACACGTCTGATTTCAACAGACGTCTCTTTTTCACAGTTCGTAATGAGTGCAAGCGTATCCTCAACGAAGCAAAGTTACTCTTTGCTGAAAGAATGAAACAACGTATTGCGTCTCGCAAGTTTGGTTCTAAAGATTATTGGCTGCTCTGCAAGAGCGTGCTGAACAACAGCAAACTCACAATAACTCCTTTATTCAATCAAGATACTGACATCCTCAGATGATAAGGTTGAATGCTTTGCTTGGAAATTCTCCTTCAATTCAACGCGAGACTCATCTGGTGTACCCACACCTGATTTCCCCACCTAGAACTGAGATGCACATAACCCCAACGATGGTATTGGACGTAATCTCTTAATTAAAGTCCCGAGATGGGTACGAGATATCGGCCATTGTCCTGAAAAGATGTGCTCCTGAATTGGCTCCTATCCTCTCTAAACTCTGGTGACCTTTTTGACCCGTCTAATTACCGTCCTATCAGTATCCTACCACTCTTCGGTAAAGTCTTCGCGGTTTTAATCAACGCCGAATTGGTTAAACACCTTCCATCCCAAGATCTTCTCTCCGACAAACAATATGGTTTCCGCTTTGCCCAATCTACCGCTGACGTGCTCAGGCCATAATTGAATTTGTATACCAAGCACTTCGCAATAACGGAGAGGCTCGCGCCATGGCTCTAGATATCTCTAAAGCGTTTGATAGGGTTTGGCATGTCGGCCTTCTTTCTAAGCTTCAAGGATACAGAATTAATATTCCTGTCAAACCGTGAAATGACGGCCGTCCTAACCGGGTTCCCTTCCAGCTCCTTTATCACGAATGCTGGTGTTCCTCAAAGCTCTATCTTGGGAACCTACACTGTTCCTGATCTTAATGAACGACCTTCCCGATGTCATCAGTTCCCAAGTATGCAGCTATGCAGACGACACTACTATTTACTCCTACCTCAATAGTAAACCTGGTATCGTCGACAAAACTAACCTGGGTGCTGGTCTTGAAAAAGACGTCAAATCTGTGGTTGACTGGGGCAGGAAATGTCTTGTAAACTTTAATGCCTGCAAAATGAAACTGCCCTCCTTTACCCACCATAGAGAACATATTCAATCTACCGTCTCCTGTGGCGTAAAACTCACCTATACCGTATATATGCAGACCCTTATATGAAATTCAAACAATTATTTTCCTACAAGAATTTTATATTGCTCTGCTTAAGCTTTGGGAAATTTTGTTACAACCTGGTACGTTTTCAAATTCTTTAACTGCACTCCTTGTTCAATACGATCTAGATTAATGTGTGATTGAAATTAATTTTTAGAACCCCTTAAAATGCCAAGAATTTAACAGATTAGTATTGAAAAAAAAAGTTCAAGTGGAAATTTTTTCAGTCGAAGAGTATACCGAAGATGAGATTGCTAGAAAATCACAGATATCAAAATACGAGGCGCATTATTGTTTTCAGCGACATGCAGAAACGATATAAATTTTGACAGAAAAAGATCTGAGAAGGCCAGATAAAGATGTGTTGTGGAGGATAAGACACTTGATCGTGTCTAGCAAAAAGAACAGAAGAAAAACAGGTCACCAAATAACTCCTGAATTTAAATCTAATCGTCAACATCTTTTATGACTGTAATAAGAAAGCTTATTTCTGTTGGGATTCAAAGAAGTGTATCAGTTCAGAAAGCTCTTTAACAAATGGAAAATAAGCTGTAAAGACTCAAATGGCATAAGGATTGGATTTTAGAAGACTAAAATGGCATAAGGATTGAATTTTAGAAGATTGGTAAAAGGTACTCTGGATTAATGAGTCCAAATTTGAGCATTTTGGAAGTAAACGAAAAGGTCTTGTCAGACGAACTCCTTACGAATAATTGCATAATTGCCAGCTGTTAAACATGGTGGTGGTGGTGGTGTTGTAATGGTTTGGGGGTGTTTTGTAGATGAGATTGCTGTAGACTTTGTTCAAATTAAAGACATTATGTGAAAGAAAGAATATCATTCAATACTGTAGAGGCATGGAATTCCGTCTGGCTTCCGAATTATTGGACACAATTTTATTTTGCAACAAGATAATGATCCAAATTACAGCTGAAAACTGTGAACAAATTATCTAAAATCAAAGGAAGATAAGGAAATTTTGCAAATCATGACTCCCACCACCAGTCTCTTTCATCAATTAAACTAGTCGCTATCACTAATTGATTATTAAGTTCTAAGTGAACTGCCTAAGAATAAGTAAGTGTTGTTTACACAGTCACACACTGCTTAAAAATCACTTCCACCAACGTACTTTTACAAGTTACTAGAAAGGATGCCAAGAATTTTCTCTGCACTAATAAATGCTGGTGGATGCTAATTTGATGAAAAGAAAAATTGAAATAATTTTATATACATTTTCATTTAAGTATAATTGCATGCTAATATAGAAAATTAAATTTGTTTCTTTAAAGACATGGAACTTTTTAAAAATTTTTCAAGTTTAAATGAAAAAAATCAATGGCCTAACTTTTCGTCGATAGTATATATATATATATATATATATATATATATATATATATATATATAGACATTGGTGCATGTTTCATTAAATAATATAGACAAGTTTTGTCTATTTATTTGAAGTAAATTCCTTTCATATTGTCTTATTAGCTTAATAAAATTATCATTGAAAGACGAAAGGAAATCGTCATATTGCTACATGTTTAAATCCAATCTAAGCTTTTCGACTTACATAAGCCATTATCAAAGATGACACATTTTAATATATCAAGCAATACACGGACGAAACAATAATGATAGTCTGTTTTGTTGCATGAAAATTTCAAAGCAACGACAAACTCGTGTATACGAGACACGGAAGCGAAAATCGCGTCGCAAGTCGTGACGTCACACAAGACCACGCGAGAGTGAAAACGAGAAGTATTAAGTATGGAAATACGTTGGTATAAACCAATGGCTTCAATTCAGTTATCAATCAGTTATAGGCATTTAAGAATATTTCTGGAAATTTCGTAGGTTATTTTGTTCAGGTTAGGTATCAACTGTTTTATGTATATAGCTTCAAGAATTTTTAGTTTTTGTTTATTGCTTTCATGTTTAATTATCGTTGTGTTTTCAACGAGGATTTTTCGGAATTGTTTACGCGGGCAGGTATGTTGTTTTTTATATACGGCACTATAAAAACACATAAACCTAACTATCCTCTCCGTCCTATCATATCGCAAATTCCAACTCCTGTATATCAGCTAACAAAATACATTAATAAAATCATTACTTGTTGTAGTAAATATAGTGTTAAGTCAATATGAGAAGTAATCCAAATCTTCCGCGTCTCGTATATATATATATATATATATATATATATATATATATATATATAATTCTCAAGATGTGTGTGTGTGCGCGGTCGTGTGTGGGGGTGGTGAGATCGGATGATGTTTATGTGTTTCCACAGTTTTCATCCGATTTCGATGAATTTTTTTTTGTTTGATAGATAATTCTTCAGTGCCGGTTTTGAGACCAAATTGGCTGGGAAACTTTACAACTTTGACGGTAAAAAATCGAAAAAAACTGATTTTTTACACTTTGTGCAAATATCAAAAGTAAAGTAAAAAAAAAAGAAACCAGCGTATAATCAATTTCGAGAGTTGAAATCTAACGCAAAAGATTATTAGAATTATTTTTAAAAAATATATTATAAATAAAAATTGACGTATAAAATTATTCCTTCCTTGCAAGATTGAGAACGCAGGGACATTCACCATTCAAATTGTTACCCCCTCTTTTTGGGGTGTGCCGCAGATACACCCAATTGTTGTTATTAATATTGATTTTCAGGTGGATTGACTTTAAACTTAAACTGCTCCAAATGAACGACAAAAATTACCGGTAATGAAGCATCTAGTCGAAGACGGATTATGCCGCTAGTATATATAGATAGATAGGGGCACCCCCAGGTTGTGTAATGGTTAGCAAGCTTGTCTCGCTAGAACAATTACAACTGAGTAGTGAGTTCGATCCTCACTGGGTACCCCATACTTTCGGCCTTGTGCCACATCTGAGCTACGGAAAATCACTATACATAGATAGATAGATAGATAGATATACAGGTAATAATCCGTTTGTATATAATCCAAGTTAATCTTAATAATATAATATAAAAATATTAAATCTGATTCACATAAAGAGCTCATTTGTTTCAACAGTTCTGGTGTCTTTTGAAGTGATGGTGTTTCACTTGAGAAGTCACCAGAAGTGTTGAAACAAAATGTCTATTTTTGTAGTGATTTTATAACATTTTTATGTTATAATTTTCGAATAAATGATTATATTTGCTCTACTCTTTATTGAGCACTCTTTTAAGAATAGTATTTGTTGGTTATTGGAATTTATTCCATATACCGTATAGTTGAAACAAATATTTTTGTAGTGATTTTATAACATATTTATATTATAATTTTTCGAATAAATATATTTGATAGTAAAGTCAACTACAGTGGAACTTTAGATGATGAAATCATGCATTGCATTGCTAAGGCTACCAGTGCTTTCGGCAAACTTCGCCATTGCTTGTGGAATGAGTGGGGTATTCGACTGGATACGAAAATTCGGGTTTACAGAGCTGTTGTACTTTCCATCCTTTTTTACAGCTTAGAGTCGTGAACTCCATACAGGTACCATATACGCCAGCTCAATTTTTTTCCATAAAAGCATTAAAGCGTGCAAAATAGGACATCTAACGTAGACCTGTTTAACAGGTGTAATATTGGATGAATCGAGAGTTTTATAATACAGTCTCAGTTGCGGTGGACTGGTCATGTCTTGCGAATGTCTGATGACAGGATACCCAAGATCCTAATGTACAGCCAGTTAGATCAGGGCTACAGGAATGTAGGTCGCCCATGGCTAAAATACAAAGACAACCTGAAAAGCAACTGTCAATATACCACATAACACCCTTGAGCGCTTAGAGGGTAGAATGGAGATCAATGTGTTTTAGTGGACTCAGCAATTTTCAATCTGCTTGTCTAAATCATCTTCAAAAAGCGAGAGCAAGATCTAAAAGGTCAGCCAATCTAACAGTGATCTTATCCCACAATCCTCACTCTTGCTCCATATGCGGCCTTCTTTGTAAATCATTAGGATTATCGCATAATATTTCATAACTGAATCAATTACGTTGTCAGATCCTCATACGTAGAAATCGACAGGAGAGTCCATCATACATATACATAATATATAACACGTAATTACGATCCAATTCACCAGACGTCTTATCTGATGAATTGGATCGTAATTATGATTCCAATGTAATAAATTATAACCATGGAGTATTAGTGTTTGAGTGTTTTATATTATATTTTTACTCTGTCGTGGACATTGAATTCTACCTGTATTCTATTCTCTTGGGAATTTATATATATATATATATATATATATATATATATATATATATATATATATATATATATATTGACCACTAATATTATTTATCTATACCTATATCTATCTATCTATCTATATATATATATATGTGTGTGTGTGTGTGTGTGTGTGTGTGTGTGTGTGATAGAAGAAAGAAGAACGAAAGGGGTATTTATCTTACGTGTACTAAAAATACTTTTTTTTTTGGTGAAGGATAGTTCTTCCACGAGTCCAATTTCACGGACATTGGTCAAGAGGGAAAAAAAGGCAAAAGACTGAGACTATCTGTGTAATATGAATAGGTCATTTATAATATTCGTGAGTTCGCGAATGTTACCTGATGGACTAAAGTACGTAAAATTAACCTAGAATTGAGCTATTGACCATCAGCCAAGTGCTTAGGACGTTCGTATTTTGACCATGAGACCCGGGTACATATCTTTCACCGTGGTCGTGACTGTCTGATGTTATCGGACTTGAGTGGTCGATCACTGCGTTCGGCACCTTTGGAAAGTGCCTGAAAACCATACCAAGTTTTTACCCAAGCCTTGTGAGTGAAAATGGGTATACAAAGCCCTTCGGGGCAGTCGATAGCATTGCTAGCACAAAGACACAAGTCATCGTGGCTGAGGGCTTGAAAGTACTGGTCTTGTTCAAATTGTTGATCACGCTCTTCTCCCGTAAACTGTAACTAAGGTATAGCATAGTTGCGGTATAAACCACAGGTGGACTCCGTCGGTGTTGAATAAACACAAATGCGTCTGAGCAAGTGTTTGCAATAGGGATTGGCTAGCGCTCTAATAGACGGGTATCTTCCAATACGAGTGGCCAGCTAAACTATCAGCTAATAAATTGTTCCCGATCGATGTCTATATGGTCAGAGGGTCTATGTAACATTACTGAGGAGCCACACACACACACACACACAAATAGCAAGATGTAGGTGCTCGATAATATTTTCCTGGTCCATAGAGCAATTACACTTCGGAACGGTTTTTACAACTGAGAAATCATTCATTCGCCCGCGCATTGAATACTGCTGCCATATTTGATCTGGTGCTCCTGATAGTCATCTCAAGGTTCTTGACAAAAATCCAAAGAAAGATCTGTGATATAATCGATTCTGACCAGGCATCTCGACATCAATCACCTTCTCATCGACGACATACGGCTTTCCTCTGTCTTTTCTATAAATATTTCCATGGCAATTGATCTGAAGAGCTTTTTTCCCCGCGTGTTTCCTCTACATGAATTTAAGCGTGCTACTAGATTGGCTTCTAGGTGCCACCGGTTTAGTGTTAAAATTACTAAATGAAAACCACCACTTCTACCCCAACAGTTTCTCATCTCTCACTTCTCCCCTTTTATTTACTTCAGTGATAACTACAATTTTCAAAAATTTGAATGTAACGTTAATCGATATCTTTTGTCGTCTTGAACCGCGTTCATCTTTTATCCTCAGTTTTCCCTTTCTCTTCCCCCTTCAATCCCTGCAACTACCCGCGTACTAGTGAAATACCCGCCTTCCTTCGGGTAAAATGATTAAAAAAACAAACAAACAAACTACGCCATATTAAAATACTACATATAGAAAAACAACTTAGAAATTAGCAGAAAACGAGATCAAAAGATGTAAGTTAACGTGCCTTTTACTCTCACGGAAATATGAATGTAAAAATTGAACAAAAGGCTATATAATGGAATAATTATATATATATAAAAGAAAATAATATAAAGATTATAATTTGTTATATAAATTAATTTAATATATTGATAAAATATAGTATTAATTTTACATATTAATAAAATAAAATATTAATACATCAATATAATTTAATTTTTATAAAATATTAAACAAAATAAATTAATAATATAATTAATTTAATCTATAAATTATATAAGGATTATATATAAAGGAAGGATTAACGGTATTATCTGCTTCAGCAGCATTGACAATTTACGGTAAAACAACCCAATCTGAGCTTATACATAAATGTTCCACAGAATTTAGTTGTTAAAGACAAATTTATTTTCATTAAATTAGTTTTACTTCAAAATAAAGCAAATACATTTACTATTTCTATAATACAATCACTAAACTTATCTATTAGTAATAACTAAAAAAAAGCTTTTTTTTTTCATCGAAAGGTTAATGGCGTCCACCCCAAAAAAATAAGAGTTACCGTGGTGCATGGATAAAAAAAAACAAAAAACAAAAAAAGAACAATTAAGTTAATCGCTTATTCTTCCATATTTGCCTGTTGCTGACCTGTGACCCAAATTTCCAAGGAATCATCGCTAAACACAAAACAGGGCAAAAAGTCGCCATTTTCGTTTAGTACATTGACTGCAATCCACGAGATAACTCGTCGTTGGCAGTTGTGTGCTTTTGCCCATAAAAGAGGAAGGATATGTGTTTTGCAGTCATTCCTATTAAGAATTGAAACCAGCATAAGTCTTCATTTGAAAGTAAGCTGGTTGTTGTAAATTAGACATTTGACGTCAGATTTTATAATTAGCCTCTGACTGTCAACTTTTTAACATGTAAAAAAGAATTTTCATCCAGGTCACGGCACCATACCCATTCGGTTGGTTTTCCTATTGACGCTGGCTTCAATTCTTTATATCTTAACGGCACATCATAGAATACTTCAACGACAGAAAATTTCATGGACTCGCTTTATTTTATGAGGAATAATAATTGTAACGTTGTTTCTAAGCGGAACCAAGATGGAGAGAAATATATAGAGCAACATTATTGGTCAAAGTCTCATCAAAACATTCTAGTTTGCCTCACTAAAGAATCTGAGTTCGGCGGGATATTTTGGTACGTCCAATTTTTACAGCGGTAGTACTGCCTTTTTAATCTCATACTAAAATATAAAACAATGCAATTTCAGAATTTCTATACCAGCAAGGATCAAATCGCCCAACCAAGTATTTATAGAAAAGACAGAGGGAAACAACGTTATAATGGGACTGAAGTCGAAATGCCAGATCAGGACGAATAACATTGCAGATTCAGCAATATTCGAAGCAAGGATGAATGGTAGAATAATTACTACGAAACTATTAAATAATGAGTTAACTCGTAGTTGGAAGTTTTTAATTATGAGGCTGACGACGAATTATCTCGTTCAGACTACGAGTTAACTTGTGTTTGGCATTTTTTGATACACATCCCTCGTATGGTGGAAGCAACGATTTTATTCGCAGTGATAACTTTAGTGTGAAAACAATGTTACGTTGTGAAGTGAGTAGCCATGATAAAATGCCAAATAAAGACCAGAACTGTCCAACAAACAGAATTAAGTTTGTAATAAAAAAATATAAAAGGAACAGGGGAAAATATAATATCAAGCAAGCCAGCAAAGAAAATATGCAAGGCAAAAATATTAGTAATAAGGCAAAAGGTTCACAAACAAAGAATTGGCATCGACACAAAAAAAATCAAATTCAGACAAGCGGACACAGTGGTCTGATGTCTAGACAAGGCATATAGGGATTGAATCATGTAAAACTGTAAACCGGCCTATTTGATTGGCTAATAGAAAAAAAAGACCAGCATTCATTTGAGTGCTTTTGCCTATAAAAGGGGAATGGCATGTGTTTTCCAGTCATTCCTATTAAGAATTGAAATCAACATGTCTTCATTTGAAAATAAATTGGCTGTTACAAAATTTGGTTTTGGAATTAGCCTCTGACAGTCAACTTATTAACATGTAACCAGAACTTTCATCCAGGTCACGGCACCATATACATTCTTTTGCGTTTCTTATCTTCGTTGGCTTCAATTCAATTGGCATCAACACACAAAGGCAATTTTGAACCAGCATTTTCGAATAGATTTTCATCTTCGGACGGTAACATTTTTCGCAGTTATCCTTTTAGTGTGAAAACAATTTTAAGAATTTAGTTGAAAGTATAAACCAGTTCATGAAAACTAAAAATAAAAATTAGCTATTATAAATTAGGCATTTGAAATCAAATTGCCTAACTGACCTCTAGAGGTCACCGTGTTAATAGATCGGTTTAAAATCCTTTGCAATATGAAATAAACAACAAAAAACGAGACATAATTTTTTAATATTCGTTAATTAATATTTCTTTTCAAGCTAACATTTAATTCCATATCTATCAACGAAGACCTATGGCACCTCGGTGGTTGGTATTGGTTAACGAGCTAGTCCCCTTGTCTATTACTATTGACGTGATTTCAGTCTCTTATTCTTGTATCCTTTTTTTGTAACAATTATTTTCTGTGTTCTTTCATCGTGTGCCTAATCCCCTCAGGTCTTAGGCGATCATGGCTCTCCACAATTTCCAGTCCTTTGTAGCTCTTAATAGATTTTCTTTTTGTTATCCTTCTTCCATTCCCCTGTTCCGTTATTCATTTATTCAATCACCTTCTACTTTTTCTTCATTATGCCGTGTCACTTCAGAACGTTGGCGATCATGGCTCTCCACAATTTCCTGTCACTTGTAACTCTTAATAAATTTTATTTTTGTTATCCCTCTTAAACCCTGTTCCTTTATTCATTTACTCAAGCGTATTTTAGTTTTTCTTCATTGTGCCGCATCAATTCAGAACGTTGGCGATCATGGCTCTCCACAATTTCCTGTCATTTGTAGCTCATAATAAACTTTCTTATCCCTCTTAAACGCTTTTCTGCTACTCATTTACCCAAGCGCATTCTACTTTTTCTTCATTGTGCCGTGTCAATTCAGAACGTTGGAGATATGGCTCTCCACTATTTCCTGTCATTTGCAACTCTTAATAAATTTTCTTTTTATTATTTCTCCTAAACCCTATTCTGCTATTTATTTACCCAAGTATGTTAAGCGTTGTTTGCCTCTGTCCCTCTCGTCTTCAATTCGGTCTGTGAGTATCATATTTACAAGCCCTCTTTCCTCATTATATACCCTAGAAATGTCAAACGTCTCTTCCTAATGGTAACTTTTAAATGTAGCCGTCTCTTCTACTCCGATAGCTTCATATCTCGCACCTCTCGCCTGTGGAATACCCTTTCCTATTACTGTTACCCTTACCTGTTAGATTAATAGTTATTGGTAACTTCATTGCTACCGGCCATAACCACAATGTTTTGATTAATTAACACGTCGAATGTGTTCAGTTATTACTTCTTTTATTTCATTTAAGATATTAGGTCGGCCAGAAAGTCATGACTCGCTTGGGATGCGGAAAGAAACAACAAAATGTTCTTACAGTTTTTTGTATATATACGTTATGTAACTAGTGAGTTAGTCAAAAAGGTTGACCAATCAGAAGCCGCAGAACATTGTCTCCGTCGTGTATAAAGGCGGCTATTTTTTGATTAACCTACCGGAATGACCAGTGCCAACTTGTCAGGCGAAGATGCCAGAAGGAAGAACTATGCTCTGCTACGATATCCACTGCCAACATGAACTACGCTTTCCTACTGTCTCCGAAATATTCACTGCCAACCTCTGGATTCTATACTTGAAGACGACCGTCATGAATTTGTAACAAATATTACGTAACATAACCAATATTTATTATTCAAAGTAAATTCCATCATTCTGTCGATCTTCTGCCAGCGATCAGCCATCATTCGCATCTGTCCCAGATATTGTTCGCTGGTTTTGAATTAAAAATATGACAGTAAACAAGCTTCCTTCACTTCATCAAAAGTGTTGAATTACTGGTAATGGAGGAAGTGTGCAATTTAGTGGAATAGGTCATAATCACACGCATCAGCATTGGGACTAAATAGTAGATGTGTATAATCTCAATACCGTCCATTTTTTTAAACTTCTTAGTCAACCTGGCAGTGTTCTGGCCTCCCATTGTCTTGCTTAAACAAAGCCCGACTTCGAGTCACCAAAGTAGAACTTTAGTTTGTCGTACCCAGGGTCTAGCTGCTGGCAATACATTTTAATGCTGATGGCGCGACTATGTGAAGAAAGCTCGAAATTCAATACTCCTTGGAAGTATAAAGCCATAAAACTGTGTACAAATTATTTAGATTTCGGCATTAAATAAAGCAACTTGGTTGATATGCCAACCAACTACCCAACCAACATGAATGAACGCTTTCATGAGATTAAGCCATATAATATCTTACACTGTCTTACATAAAACGTCCTAAGTATAATTATTTACTCACTGCTACACGCAGCAAGATGTGGCACAAGGCCGAGTTTTAAAGTAGGGTATCTGAGCCCGTAGGCTCGGGTAAAAATTCCCTATAGACCACGTATAAACGCAGTCAGTTTCCGGAGACGAAACTGCTCTTCAGGCCTAGCCTCGTCTGAGTGATACCCTCTGAGATGTGTCAGGTAAGTAAGTATAATAAAATAGAACAGCATAAAATATCCTGTTATATTCAATTGTGAAAGCAGAATGACATATTTTATTACTTAAAATCTCAGAAGAAAAAAAAATTCGGCATTAAATAACCCACAATTATTTGATATGCCATTAAACAAAAAAACCAGCCATATTTACTCGACATAAGATCGGGCGAATATAATCATCCGAAGATTTAAATATAACACGTTAAGGGGAGATTACTCGTTATCTTGCACAACTGTCAGCTCGGCAGGCTAGGCAATCCCTATTTCGGACGCTTTATCAGGCACATTTTTGTTTATTCAACAGAGTCCAGCTGTGAGTGATGCTGCAATTATTCTGAACGGTCCGTAGACAGAGTTTCTGGAAGAAAACGCGACATCTGACATGATCAACAGTTGAAACAAAGCTATTTTAACTAACCACTTACTCCCGTCGACAGGGGCGCGTAGCTTTCGTTTTTCGGGGTTCGAATTTCACCGAAGCCAGTTTGTCAAGAAGCTGATTTTTTAATGTTATCGGACTTTGGATGTGAGTCCAACCTGCGGCAAATTTGGGAAGTGCCCAAAATGCATACCACGGGTTGTTGGGGGGGGGATGGGTGTGAAATAGGACACAGGCAACAGATTGGCGACCGTCGTTAGTTGTGCTAGCCCGAAGTCACAAGTCATTGTACTTTGCTGAATATCCCTGAACACCAGCACGTCGGCAAACATAAATGCACATTGTGTTTACCTTATGCAGCAAGAATTGGCTGCAGGTTTTGTTTTGCACCAGAAGATGCAAACAGATTAAGTATAATAGAGTCCGACAGAAGAACATCCTTTGCGAAAACTATAAACAAATCACAAGGTGAAACGCTTTAAACAGATGGAATTTGGCCCCAGAAAGAAATATTGATGCATGGCCAGTTGTATGTTGCTGCGCAAGAGTAAGAAATCCTATAAAATTAAAGAAATTAATAAACAGCTAAGTAGTGTCATTAAACCACCAAGTAGACTTTTCTCAAATTACTTTTCCGAACAAATCGGCTTATTCAAATTTCATCGATTGGTATGCGAAATTGAACAAAACGTAGAATTTGTAACTCTCGACAAAAAATCTTAGCGATAGCTTCAACATTACTAAATACTGTGAGAATTCTAACACGCGTCATCGTGTTGAAAAAAAAAACTCGTATTTAATAAACCTTTTCGTCTTTGTTTTCACTACGCAATGTTTTCTTCTTTCGATAATCTCACTAACTATAGCTTTCCTAATTCTCGGCTATTTTTAACAAAAACAATATTACAACATTATTAACACTATTCTATTTTGCATTTTTAAAACTTTCTAGTACGACCTTTAATCAAGGTATCAATTTACGACAGTGAGGCAAGTGTGTAAAATCAAAAATGAACCATAAGCTGCCGGTTGGATTCGAACTCAAGCCAATGTTTTGTTTTTTCGACTCAGCTATACTGTCAGTGTAATATTATCGTTTTCTTTAAAAAATATATTGTTTACCATGAATTCCTATAAAATCAAATTAATTAAGGAATTTAATAAGCCGCGAAGTAGGGTTTTTGTGAATGTCATTTATCAAACAATAAAATAAATGTGCATTGTGTTTACCTTATGCAGCATGAATTGGCTGCAACTTTTATTTTGGAACAGATGTAAGCAAATTAGGTTTCATACAGGGGGATAGAAAAAAAAAAACCTTAGTTATACATCCTTTTCAATTTATATTGAATCCGATGAGAAATTTGCGTCACTTTATCGTGGAAGACAATTTATCTCTCTTATCTTTTTTTTCTTTTTTTTTCTTTTTTTTTTAAGCGTTTCACCCCAAGCAAGGCGGGAAGCCACTAGGACGCAAGGGGTTACAGAAAATTTGGAGCAAGATCAGATAGGAGTGATAGAAGAAAGGATGAGGAGAAGGGTAGTGGATAGATTAAGGCAACTGGAGATACAGAGGCCAGCGAGAGAGAGAGTACCGGAAACCCCTTCCTAAACAAGAAACAAGGCGTAAGCCTCTACTCATGTCCAAGAGAAGGGGGAGGAGTGTGGACCGGGCGGTAGGAAAGCCTACCTACTCCTATTACATATAACACATACAACAACAAAAACAGAGGGAACGATGAGAGGGGGAGGTAATTTGCAAAGAGTCCTGGCTGACACTTGCATTTGCCCTTTCGCAAGATTAAGTTAAGTTTTAACTCAGTATAAGTCCCATTGTCTATTCTAAAAAGAAATTGAAGAAAATAAGGTTATCCGGATTTATTGCCATGTCATAATAAATGCCCCAACATACGTGGCAGCGAGTGTTAGTCCGCTTTCTTCCTCGTGATAACAAGTGAATGTACAGCTTACCTTAAGTCCAAGCATCGACCTGGGGGGGGATCAACGGCCAATCCACCGCCCTCACCAAATTGTGGGCTTGGGAGGCATGCTTTCAATAAAAATTACATCTTTAAAACTGTTAAACTATCTGTTCAAGCCAATGTGCTAGGGAGATTCTTTTAAAAATATGCTTCCATAAGCTAGATTCATAATAGTGGTAAATATTTATATTCATAAGAAATTTTGGTCTCTCTCTAACCTTGAAACTTCATTCTTCAAAATTTTCATCAACGACCTTCGGAAGGTCATCAGTTTTCGTCTTGATATCTATACCGGTGACTGGGCTATTTAGTTCTTCATCACTTAATTATAAGCCTGACAAGTTTGTTACGGTCAAATTGGCAGCTAATCTCAAAATTGAACCTTGATCTGCTGTTGAAAAGGAATGGCTTAATTTTAACGGGTCCGAAACGAAACTGTTCTATTTTAATCGTCATAGGAACCTTTTTTTTATCTTCCATCACTGTGGCTGACGTTAGACTCGTTGCGTTCAACAGAGACAAGCCACCACGCGGAAGCCATGATTAGTTACTTGACATCCGTTTTCTTTATCTGCCTTTCTCGAACGCATTCTACTGAAAACTATGTCCGCTACCAGGCCGCCTTTCAATGGAGCGAGAAAAATATAGAAACACGACATGAACTGACAGTCGATAATTTAGTCTGTGGTGAAACATTGGAATGTCTACTTGGGAGAGGACCTTCTAATAGATTGCAAGAATCCAGAGATTGCATGCAACACAACATAGCTAAACAAAATGAACACCTGATGAGGCTATGGTCTTATACTCTACAGTGAGTTAATGTCTAGTTTCCGGAAATACATTAGTTTTATGATTCAATGGTCGTTCTTAACAGAATCAAACCAATAGGCTAACTCAAATTGAAAACACCAAAAGTACAAACATTTAAATATGCGAATCGGATACCAGAAAGGTTGTAAAAAATGCCTTCCAGAACCTGAGCAAAGTATTAAGAAATAGGATAATTTCGTTAGAAACGAAGAAAGGAGTAGTGAATCGTCATGTAAATATCGCTCCTGCTATTCGACAATGGATGCGGGACAATCTCATCACAACGTAAGAACAGTCTTGATGTAACAGAAATGTGCTTCTACAGAAGGATACTGAATGCCATCAACACGTGAGTAATAACGGAATTTACGGGGAAAATGGACAGGAAAAAAGACCTCAACTTTCAATAAGAAAAAGTCGGCTGAAATTTATAAGGCGCTAGAAATTTTGTGAGTGGGCTTAGAAGAAATTTGACACTCACAGGCCATAAAGAAGAACATAACGTGATTGTGTGACTGGTTGACAGAACAGGGTTTAGGAGAGATATCAAATAAAAAAAAAAGAAGAAGGCAAATATTACTAAGAGATACAAAGGAACTGAAATTGAGGAAAGACTTGAAAGCCGGTCCTGAAGGCACATCGAAAAAAAAAGACGCTTACGTGTGTATTGCTATTTCAGATATATTTCTCCGACATATTTTTATTATAATTATAGGCGTCTTCATTCATTTTTTGTTCAATCCTATCTCGATTTCTTTTACCTTTTCTCTGAAAGAGTCTCTCGATCATATTTTTTTGCCTCCTGTCCATATTTCTCTTCGCTTTCATTTCCCAGTTGCTATATTCTAGCTTCTTTAATTTCACGGACGTCTTCAGCTGTTTTGTCAGTTTTACGTAATGCATCAAGCAAAACAAAACGGCAAAGCTAATAATAATAATAATAATAATAATAATAATAATAATAATAATGTGATAATAAATCTATTCATTAGAAGCAATATTTAGCTACATTACTACAAATACTTGGCAACTACCATTTTGGGAATACGTCTTTCCGTCAGCTGACAGATGCTATGATCAAGCAAACGTTTCTCTTGGGAAAAGAAACAGGGGCGTTGCGTAACGAGAAAAAAACTTCTTCTTTTTTTATTATGTAGCTGTTCATTTTTAGAAATAAAGTTTCTCTCCCCTTGTATAAAAAAAAATGAGTATACGCTGAAAAGATAAAATTTCGGAATTAATCTATGGCTGCTATTAATTATTTCACCGCAAGCAAGGCAATAAAGTCACTAAGACAAAAGGGGCTGCTAAATTTGGGATAATATGAATAAAGAAAACATTATTAAGGAGAGATTACAGTAAAATCAGGAATTAAGACTGACGATAACGAATAATTTGATTTGTTTGTTTAACGGTATTAACGGCACATCAACACCCTCGAGAGTCATTTAATGCGAAAATTTAATTTTCTTGGGAGTTTCGAAGTAATAAATATGATATATATTATTATGCTTTCACAATTGAGTACATGGTAGATGATACTCCGCTTTTGTGCATATACATATTTGTGTGGACAGTTACTAGAGATATGCGTGATTTATGTTACAGCTTCGTTGAAATTACATTTTGGAATGCAGTTTGATTTCTTTAAGAACATTATATGGATTAGTGTCATGAAAGAGTTCTTTCATGTTTGTTGCTTGATTTTGTTTATCAGCATATCAACACCTCTATGGGTTATTTAATGCCGAAAATGACTTCAACTAATAATATACTATAAATAGCTTTTTTTTAAATATAAATATATATTACTGCTATTTTTACTATAAAAATAATTTTTTATATTTTCGCATAATTTGTTTTGTTTTGTTTTACGGTATATCAACCCCAATGGGTTATTTAATGCTGACAATATTTTTATTGCTGGATCTATCTATCTATCTATCTATCTATCTATCTATCCATCCTATTATACATTGGTTTGTTTTGTTTTAACGTGCTATCTAATGCCGACAAGATATTTATTGTTGGTAATATTTTTAAAAAAGTATTTCTGGTAATATTTTTTTCCAAAAATGTATTGCTGGTATTTTTTTTAGAAATAAATATTGTTGGTATGGATATATTGCTAGTAACAATTTTTTTCTGAAAGATTTATAGCTGGTAATAATTTTTTACAAAAATGTATTCTGATATTAAAACCTATTTTTACAAGTTTTGACCCCCCACACATTTGGGGGTTAACAATTTGGCCATAGTTGGGAGCATAATAGGTGGTACCACCCCAAGTTAGGGTGGATCTAAGAACAGCAGCAATTAAGAGGTGGTTCCACGTTCCTAAAAAGCTTCTGATCAGAGGCCTTGCTCTCGGATATAGTTCATCATCTTACCCAGGACGGAGATATATTTATCGTCTTACCCAGGACGCGGATGTAGTTTATCGTCATACCCAGAACGTGGGTGTAGTTTACCGTCATGCCAAGGACACAGATGTAGTTTATCGTCATACCAAGGACACAGATATAGTTTATCGTCATACACAGGACGCGGATATAGTCTATCGCCATACCCAGGTCGCGGATATAGTTTATCGTCATACCCAGAACGCAGCTGTAGTTTATCGTCTTACCCAGGACGTGGATGTAGTTTATCGTCTTACCCAGGACGCGGATGTAGTTTATCGTCTTACCCAGGACGCTGATGTAGTTCATCGTCTTACCCAGGATGTGGACGTAGTTTATCGTCTTACCCAGGACGCGGACGTAGTTCGTCATACACATGACGGTTTATATTTTCATAGTGTTTTGTTTTCGTTTGGTGATTCACTGTTTGCCCATAGCTGGGAGCCTAGCAGTTGCTACCACCACGGGTCAAAGTGGAATCTTGGAACAACGGTAAAAGAGGTGGTGTCAAAATCTAATTGATAGCGCACTTCCTTTTCGTCGGTAAATTGTATCTCTATATAAAATTATGTGACTTCCGTTAGACAGTCCGTAGGTCAGGTACTCAAAAATAGCCATATTCGAATAGTCGAAACCAAATACAGGGAAAAAGTACAAACAGATAAAGAAGTTCAAAGTACGGTTAGTTTTACTAAGTTGTGTAGCTTAGTACAATACATTTTCATTCCTTTTCTTTTCTTCTTTTTTTTTTTTTTTTTGAAAAATTAAATTTAATTATTATTTAACGTACAAAATAGTCCCACAATTTTAAAAACAATTTAATGGTTAAAATAACAAATATTATTCCATAAAAGTGCAATCTTGTTTTTTTTTTGTTTTTTTTTGCATAAGTATACTTTAAGTTTTTCTATATATATTAGGATCCATTTTCCAGATTGCCCTGCCATTGCGAAAACTGTAAACAAATGACAAGGCCAAATGCTCCAAAAAGTTGGAATTTGACGCCAGAAAGAAATATTTACACATGGTCCGTTGTATGTTGCATGCTCAAAAGTAAGGAACCCTAAGAATTTAGTCTTCGCTGTTAGAAGCTAAAAAGGAAATGTTTTCTTAAAAATATTGTTTACGATGGTGTCGTAAAATATTAAATGAAATTAAAGAAATGAATAAATTGCGAAATAGGGTATTCCGGAAAGTATTTTTCCAAACAAATCGGCTTATTCAATTTTCATCGATTGGTATGCTAAATTGAACGAAACGTAGAGTTCGTAAATGTCAACAAAAAATGATAACGACAACGTTAATAATATTAATTACCGTAATAATTTCAGCACGCGTGAGGGTGTTGAAAAATTTCGAATTAATTAAATTACTAACCAATTTAATTAAAAATATATATATATATAGAAAATGACATATATTTAAATGACACACTGAAAATGACTAACAAATATATCATTCTGGAAATCACTGGTTAAAATCTGGTCAAATCAATGGTTAAATTCTGGTCAAACCAATGGTTAAATTCTGGAAAACCATCGGTTTAATTCAAAGCTATTGCCACAACATCTTCAATATCTTCAATAAGGAAAATTTTAGTCTGAAGTTTTTTTTGAACGTTATAAATATAATTCGTTTCAATTTATCATTCAATTAAACTCTAAAAGATCACTAAATATGATAGAACCTAAAATTGTTTTTCTCTAGTTTAAAAGAGCAATTAATTCACAAAATATGGCGAACATTGTATAATTATACCGAACACACACACGCACACACACACACAGAAAACGAACACGCACACATACACGCGTGCGCGCGCACATACATAGAAAACGAACACGCACCCCCCACACACATATATATATATATGTGTGTGTGAGGGGTATGTGTGTGTCTGTGTGTAAATTTTCTCAGATGGAGTATATCTGCAGAAGAGACAAAATGAAAAAAAAGACAAGAGAAACACTATACTTAGTTTTAGCCGACGTGTTTATCATCCGCAAAGCAACCTCGATTGGCGAAACGCGTCGACTATAATTAAGTATATTTATCCTCTTGTCTTGTGATTCACATACACCGACATACACACACACACACACACATATATTATTATTATTATTTTTATTATAATAATAATATTATTGTTACGTTTATTACTATTATTTTACATACTATACTAACCTAATATATACATATATATATATATATATATATATATATATATATATATATATATATATTATTATTATTATTATTTTATTTTGATTTCTGGCGTTTACACATTTCTTTCCGGGTCCCGCCTAGGGACCTAAGGTTAGAAATGGCGTCATGACACTTTCCACTGAAAAAAAAAATTACATAGATAATGCCCTTCGTAAGGTGTGGGCTGTACTTGTCAGAACAATTTTTGTATCTCCTTGAGGCATGGACTTCAGGAATCCCTTCAATTAGTCTACTGCAATCTTTTCCAACCAGTCCTAGGGCTCCAACTACAACAGGGATTGTCGATGTTCCCATTATTATTATTATTATTATTATTATTATTATGCGAGTATTATCATTATTTTCATTATTATTATTTTAGCACTGCATACATATTTTTTATTATAATTTGTCATTAATTTAAAAAAAAAAAAGAAATTTCTCCCCGTGGCTTTTAACGTTTGTTTGCCAACAGTGTTCGTATACGATATTTTTAAAACAGAAATTAGAATTTCTAATAGTTAATTTTCAATTTTAAGTATAAGTTTGAGCCTAAATTTGAATTACAATTTAGATTAATAGTGCAATTAAATATTTAACAACAATAATAATTTATCGAAATAACACTTACCAAATCGGGAGACCCAGACATATCATCCGGTGATCAGTTCTCAGTACCTGATGATTACATATTGCATGAAACTCCGGGTGGTATTGTCGGTGTAGAGTATTATGCATATTTATTAATATACACATAATAGCTTTTTTTATCTCACATAGGACAAAGTTTTAATTACAACAAAGGATATATATATATATATATATATATATTTGGTTGGATAGATGTGAGTTTGTGACCCTGGATTTCACGCTTTAGCGATCGTCAGACAAACTGATTAATGTTTTAAAAAATTTGGGTTTATGTAGATTGCGTGTATTGGTGTTATTGTGGAAGTGGTGGGGGAAACTTCGTCGTTTTGTCATTCATCATACTAACGCAAACATCGATGTATGCAGACACATATACATACTTGGTCGTCCGTCAGGACTCATACATATATATAAACATATGTAGACAGTTTCGGCTATGACACATGTATGTATACGGGTGGTGTTATGTCTATACATACGCATTTGTATGGTGAAATGTTGAAATTTAAACATTGGAAGTGTGGCGGAAATGTCTCGTTAATGTCTCGTGAATGTATCCATGTCATATTATGAAATTTTTTTTTTTTTTTTTCCGTTGAAAAATATTTTCTCGCATGTATGTATATATGTGTGGTGGGGTTTGTGTAAAATTATGATAGGTAAAATTATTATTATAATTATTTATATTTATTTTTAAAATTTTGATATATATATAAGCCAGGATATGTGTATGTGTGTGTAACAAATGCACGGCCGCAATTTTCGACGGATTTGCACCAAAATTTACATGCACATACTCCAAGATAGCGAGAATGTCAAGACCGACTTTGCATTTCCCAACTTCCATCGATAGTGGAAATGATCGATTTTTTTTATGCTTCTACGGCAGTTTTCATGTAGTTTGCGGCCATTTTCTACTGGCCAGAGTGAGAGCCTATAGCTGGCTGCCACGAATAGACAGGAAGATGCTACTGGCCAGCGTGAGAGCCAACAGCTGACTGACACGAATTTTAACTCGCATGCTAAAAAAATCGATAGCTGCATTCATCACAAGTGGGAAAAATTTAAATCTGCATGGCACTTTATTCCAATTGGCTCATTCGCTTGCTTAAACTCAACGTTGATTCTGATTCCGCAGAATTGGGTTGGGTGTGAAAACGTATTTGTTGTTAACATTCTTTTTTCATTCGGTTTTTCCAGTTACGAGTCCTTTTTTAAAGCTGATCGTTTTGTGTTCATTTTGTTTTGTTTTTTTCGTAACAGATTTAATGTTTAGTATAGAGCTTAGAAAAAATTCGCAGTGTGAGATAGGTAAGAAGTAAGGCATGTAGCAACATCAGCACGGCAAAGGGCACTCCTTTAAAGGCAAGGAAGGGCAAAAAATATTTTAAGTCAAGTGATAGCAATTGCTGTATGAGACGTAAGATTTTTGAATCAAGCACGGGCAACGCCGGGCCATGCTGCTAATATAATAATATATATATATATATATATATATATATATATATATATATATATATGGACGTGGTTTAATGGTTTTAAAGCTTGTCTTGCTAGATCAATTGGTAGTAATATCTCTTTTAAAGATGTTTCATTTAATATGACGGAAATGTTTAATTTTTGATTCAGTTTTCCAAGAGTTATTTACTTTCAAGTGGCTTCAGAAAATCATTTCGGCCAATTCATCAGACATATTCAAGATTTGTCTATAAATCTGAAACGTGATATAGTAATTATTTACAATATTTACATTTTTCAGATTATTGTCTTCATCTTTGTTGCCAAATCCACAGCGTTTCGGTCGGTGTGTACCCTGGCCTCCTTCAGGTGATTTGAATTTCGAACTGAACCTTTTAGTTACTTAGTTCAGAAGAGGCATGGCACGTGTAACTCGATCAATCTGGACTCAATAAAGTTTTCGTTCTAAATTACAGTTACCTGAAGAACGCCTGAGTGTACAACGGCCGAAATATCGTGGATATGGCAAGAAAGATGAGGAAAACAGATCGAACAATGGAAATGGTGTAAATAATATTCAAGATGTTCGTTTTTTTTTCTTTGCTTATGGCAGTCTACGAGAGGCATCTTCCAACACAAGGTGACAATTAGACGTTTTACAATAGATGTTTTCTGAATGGCCTTTCTCATAGGAGCAGTTAGTTGGGTAGCAGATAATTTAACTTATAAAATATTCGTTCTCTTCCACATTCAATGAAACATATAGTTGGCATCCATTTATCTCCCAAGAGAAAGGTAGCGTCCTGTTTGTTCAAAAGTCAATCCTTCTTTGTACAGTCTACATGAGCTTCTGCCTCTTGCCAGTATCGACAAGATCCAAAGGAATACAGAGCATTATATTTGGTGATAGCTCAGCTGCAGGAGTTACCGGAATGTTGTCAGTGTTGAATGCCAAACGCCTTCGGGGCCCTAGTCTTGATTTTCTACCGGATTGTATTTCCATACCCTTTCTCATGTTTGGATATGACCGGGAGGTATTAAAGTTTTAAAATCAGGATTCTCCTTCCTCTACATATCTGCCTTTACAGGCTGTTGAGATCCAAATGAAAAAAATGAAACACACAATACATACATACATATATATATATATATATATATATATATATAGGAGAGAGAGAGAGAGAGAGAGAGAGAGAGAGAAAGAGAGAGAGAGATAGATATAGATAGATAAACCTAGTGAGCCAGACAAACCTACCCAGGTTTCACCCAATCGTATCTGTGCGATTTTTTCGACAGACTTTCATGTTTCTAGCTCTTTCAGAAATTTTTTTAAAACCATTTTTTCCTTCGTGATTGCTTTGATTATTGGCAAATCAAGATTTTTGAAGGTTTTTTTCGAAAAAGAGTTACCTATATATATATATATATATATGTGTGTATATATATATATATATATGTGTGTGTGTGTGTGTGTGTGTGTGTGTGTGTGTGTGTGTGTGTGTGTGTTGTGTGTTGTTATTTAAGTGTGTGTGTGTGTGTGTTAAAAATTGTTATTTAATATGAATTCATTGCGACACAGAAATTACCATGTTTCGAAACCAAAACCTAAATCTAAGCTAAGTATTATATAGTTTAAGTTGGTGGGGGAAAGAAATTTCATTTTTTTTTTTATTAAGGATGTGTTGATTTCTTCACGAGTCAGGATATATGCAAAATTTTGGTGGCTAAGTGAAAATCGATAAAGGGTATATGTGCGTTTCAAATTTCTGTTTGTTGATACTGACTTATAGAAAATTGGAATGAAATATTTAGGAAGATAACTGAAGTTCTGTTCAGGTTTGATATTTTTTATGAGAACGTGTCATCACAGTCTGGTTTATTTAAGATACGCTAGAAATAGAATTGGCATTTTTATTTATTTATTTTTTATTTTCTTATTTTGTAAAATGCATAATTATAATATTATGCTCTACTGTGTATCGAGCACTATTTTTGAAAATAAATACATTCTGGATTATAAATCTGACTGCTCTTTCTTTTTTATTTTGATATATATATAGATAGATAGATAGATAGATAGATAGATAGATTTGTTTAGTGAGAAGAAGACAAACCTACCCAGGTTTCACCTATAGTGAATCGTCAGATGGAAAGCTTGGATCCAGGGTAGTTTTGTCTGGCTCACTAGGTGAATATCTAGGTCTGCTCTACGGTTGTATTGAGCTCAGAGGTTTGAATATTTTTTGTTAGTTAGTTGTTTACGGTCGTAACCAGGGGTTTTTCTTTGGGCTTCAGACCTGCATTCTGTGCGAGGTTTTTTGTCGACAGACTTTCATGTTTGTAGCTCTTTCTTTTTTAAAACCTTTTTCCCTCGAGTTTGATTTGATTATTGTAGGTTGTTTGCGAAATCAAAAATTTGAGGGTTTTTTGGTAAAAAACGAGGATAGTTACCTATATATATATATATATATATATATATATATATATATATATATGTTTGTGTATGTGTGTGTGCTCGTGTGTTCAAATATATAGAAAAATTGGAATGAACACGTTAGGTAAATAATCAGGAAAGTTCTTTAGCAGTGGATATTTTTGTTTTTTATTTTTAAAAAGTAGAGCCTAAATTATATATATATATATATATATATATATATATATATATATATATATATATATATATATATATTGAACTGTATCGGATCACGCCCATGTACTTGCTCTGACATTTCCGTTAACCTGCTGAATATTCTGAGCACTCCCCATATACTAGAAATTTTGAAAAAATAACATTCTCGCTCTTATATATAAATCCATGTGACAAAGTAAAGCAAAAAAAAATAATGTAAAAAAAAACCCCTGAAAACAATCCCAGTAATGAGAACTTGGGAATCCAAAAATTTCAGGATTGCAGGTTCGGATCCGAGCCGAAATGTTTTTAATTTGCTCACGGGGTCTGTCTGATTCGAAAATTTGCATTTACTATTAGGAACTTGAATAAATTCTCACGGATTTTTCATGAAAATCTAATGTTATATTTGTTGTTTATAATGACGGTCGGCTTCGAGTATAGAATCCAGAAGTTAGCAGTGAATATTTCGAAGACAGTAGGAAAGCGTTGTTCAGGTTAGCAGTGGATATTTTGGTAAAAAATAGCAGAGCATAGTTCGTCCTTCTGTTTCTCTTCGCCTGACAAGCTGGACTGTACATTCGGGTAGAGTAGACAAAATGGCCGCCTTTATACACGACGGATTGAATGTTCTACGTCTTCTGATTGGTTAACCTTCTATTGGCGGACTATAAAGTGAGTCAAGGCATTTTGACTAACTCACTAGTACATATATATATATATATATATATATATATATATATATATATATATATACACAAAAAAAATGAACAATATTTACAAAAATTAGTAAGAAACATGTCATTAAAAGTATTGCCAATACGTAGGGACGACTTTTTGCCATCTTTCTGGTACTATTTGAATTCCACGTCGATAAAACGACACGTCTTTTGAGGCTATCTACGAGTCGACCCATTTTTTGGAATCATCATAAGAATGAAAGTGCTGCTCAACCAGGCCTTGTGCCAACCATCTAAACAAGTAATAATCGGATGGGGCAATGTCTGGTGAATACAGTGGGTAGGTTAGGACTTCTCATTTAAGCGTTTCCAAGTAGGTTTTCACCAGTTTTGCAACATGTGGCCTAGCGTTGTCATGCTGCCAAATCATTTTTGTCTTGTCTCTGTTCGTGATGTTTTCGGACGGTTTGAACCACTCATAATAAATTACACTCAGCTGATCCCACCAATCGCGGAGCAGAAGCTTAGAACCATGGATATTCGATGTTGATGCTTACCCCATGATCTTCTACGCTTGCGGTTATTGTAGTGTATTCACTTTTCTTCGCGGGTCACGTTGAAGCAGCTGTTCACACGTGTCACGACGCCGTTCGACATCTCTCGGCTTCAACTCGCACGACACTCAATTTCCTTGCTTTTGAATCAGTCCTAATGCTTTCAAAAGTTTCGAAACTGTTGTGTGATCAACTCATAATGGTTCTGTAAGTTCAGCTTGCGCCTGACATGAATCTTCCATGAGGTGAAGTAATGCCTCCAATTCTTCGTCTTCAAACTTTTTCGCTACACCAGAGCGTTCTTTATCTTCAACATCAAAATCATTATTTTTGAAGCGTCTAAACTAATCGCTGCATATCGTTTCCAACAGAGCATGGTCGCTGTAATTCTCAGCAAGAATTATGTGCAGATTTCTTTTGAATAATGTAATGCGGAAAAATTCCCCGCAAATACACTTCTTTTGACACAAAATTCAACATAACTATGAATACAACACTACGAAATACAAAATTATTTACACTTCGGCGAAATAACATACATTGAATTTCAAGCTTGCTTATAGTACTTCCTTATAGATGCGTTACCATCTAAAACTACACGCACGCAGCTCTGGGAACGCCATCTGTTGGAAAACAGCAAGAATTTATTCAAGGTTCTAATATTTTGATGGAATATTGTTGCCCTGTCTGAGCTAAAGCTGCCCAATCCACTCACTGCAACCTTTCCCGGGGTCAAATCTGTCTACGCTTTATTTGTTTGTTTCGAGCGGCTTATGGGACATTTAATGCCGAAATTTAATTCTCTTGGGAGCATCAGTAATTTCTTTTAGAAAAATCCATTACTCGTGATTGTTTTACTATGAAAATATATTTCTAGTATTTTTACTATATTTTTTTTAATACATTCAAAGTGTTTTGGACCAATTTGGGGGTCAAATGTATGCCCATAGTTGGAACCGTGACAGGTGCTGCTACAATGGGTCCACGTTCCGCAAAATCTGCCTATCGGAGGCCTTGCTGCATGATATAGTTTATCGTCATCCCCACGACGGACGCGTCTACGCGCTCTTGTGGGTAATGAATTAAACCCCACATTACGACCCATTTCCCTCATATGCAACATCGCAAACTTATCGCTGCTATACCTGTATTTCCATAGAAAGTGTTTAGAGGAACTAAATTACTTTGTTCCACCAGTTCAGACATTTACAACTAAAACTCGCAATGACATGGACACCGAGACAAATCACCTCCACAAACATCGTATTCCAGTAGCAAGACGTAAGTTCTATTCGGACAGCTTTTTACACAGAACAGTTGCTCCAGAAAAGGTGCTTCCTTGATCAATATGATCTTAGCCTCTTCATTGCCTGAGTCAACAGTTGTCGCATGTCTCCTGGGGCTAGATACACCCCAAACTCCAAATGTAAGGTGGATTTTCCAAACACCGTTAACGATGCAAACATGGTGGTCTCCTTCCACTACTCCAAAAAGTACCTGGGTCCTTACGTCATGCTCTCCCTGGAGCTGTCCAATCTTCTCTTTAACATTAACCCATAGCTGGGGGAGAAGAGGGGAAGTCATCCCTTTACTTTTCGTGGTATTTTCGTGTGGGTGAATATCTCTCCGATGTTCAATTCCTAGACGTACTTCAGTACACTACCCAAGCTGTCTTGGTAATCGCAAGCGGTCACCCATCTCGGTACTGACCAAGATCGATGTTGCTTAACTTGTTAGACATTTTCATGACGGTCGTCCTCGAGCATAGAATCCAGAGGTTGGCAGTGAATATTTCGGAGACAGTAGTAAAGCGTACTTTAGGTTCGCAGTGGATATCACAGCAGAGCGTAGTTCTTCCGTCTGTCATGTTCGCCTCACAAGTTGGCTCTGGTCATTCCGGTAGGAAAACAAAGATGACCGCCTTTATACACGACGGATAAAGTGTTCTGCGGCTCCTGATTGGTTAATCTTCTATTGGTAGACTATAAAGGGAAATAAGTCATTTTGACTCGCTCACTAGTTATATACGGTATATACCCAAGAAACCGTAACATAACTTCGTTGATTTTACGCGAACATGGCCTTAAGCCCATTATAGCTACCGCTCATTCAAGTTGCAACACCTGTTAATACCAAGCGGTCAACCATCTTGTTATTGAGTAGGCCCAAAATCGATGATCGTACTCGAACCAGGCTTTCAATGTGATATGACCACAATCTCATTATACCACCCGCACATCCAAGCTCACATCACCTGATATTTCCAACCGGTTGCCCATTTCTATACTGGCCATGATCGACGTTGCTTAACTTCGTTGATCGAACGCCAACCATAGTTTTAACGTGATACGGACGTAACCCTGTAGCGTAATTAGTCATGGTTAAATGTAATTGGCAGAAATGGCCAACTAACTGAAATGACAAAGTTTACAATAAAAAAATAGCAAGAGAAAGAAAAGAAAAGGGCAAAAATAACATCGAGCTAACAATAATTACAAGGAAAAGCAAGAATATAGGTACCTCCTCTAATTCGGTGAAAAAAAACATATACCATGATGTTTTTTCACCATGGTATATGAACTTAATAAAAATAAACGTTTTATCGTCAAAATTTTTGTTATTGTTATGGTCCAGGTTAGGACCAAGGAAGAACAACACGAACACAAGAGTAGAAATAACGAAAGTATATTACACGAAATAATAATACAAGATGTGGAAGGTGTTAGTATGACTGTCAGTCTGGTTTGGAGTGAACTACTATCGGCTCGACTTGATTCGATATTTACTTGCTCCCCACGATGAAAGATGTGGCACAAGCCCGATTTTTACGTGGGTTTTCCGAACCTGTAGGCTCCGCCAAAAAAATTCCCGTAGAAATTGTAAAAACAGAATCGGGTTGGTCAACCTCCCCGAACGAGACTCTGCCCTTCGGCGGAGCCTCGTCCGGGTTCCTCACCGCTCAGAGGCAGAGAGTTCGAGCGTCAAGCCGAGAAGCTCGGCTCGATTCAGTATCTAGCCCCCCCACGAGGGTTGCATGTGGCACAAGGCCGAGTTTAACGTGGGTTTCCCGAGCTCGTAGGCTCGGCCAAAAAAAAAAAAAAAAAATGTCCGTAGAACCAGTATAAACGGGATCGGGTTGCGCGGAGGCATCGTCCGGGTTCCTCTCTGCTCAGAGGCAGAGAGTTCGACCGTCAACCCGAGAAGCTCGACTCGATTCGGTATCTAGCCACCCCCCACGAGTGTTGCATATGGCACAAGGCCGAGTTTAACGTGGATATCCCGAGCCCGTAGGCTCGGCCAAAACATACCCGTAGAACCCGTATAAACGGAATGGGGTTGGTCAACCTCCCCGGACGAGACTCTACCCTTCAGCGGACCCTCGTCCGGGTTCCTCTCTGCTCTCTCTTGAGAGGCGTAGTATACATAATGTTAGGAAGAGTTCATTCTGTAGTTATAGGTAAGGACCCATGAGAGTTATTATTAAGCAGAAAGACGAAAATAGTTTTTTTTTTTATTTTATTAAATGTTTTAATCATTTCTAGCAAGTTCGAAATTTTGGTTAACAATCATGTGACCTTTTGTGTCAACAGTCGACCAAAGATTACTGTGTCTATTCTAGTGCCTTTTTCGGTAAAAAAAATACACGAGGTTTGGAAATTCTTGAAAAAATCAAATAATTGTTTGATTTTAATGAAACGTTCAGGATCTATTCTTATATTAATTTCATTATTTTTTTTACTTTTTCTTTTAGAAAATCTGGATAAAAACATTTTTTTTTTTACATCCCTACTTACATAATTTTATAAAATTTTGAAAAATTAAAATTTCATACTCTGCATATTTATATTAGTTTAAAGCAAGAGTCCTTGAAGAATTTTAGTAATCATTTTGTAATTGTCGAGCTGGAAGACATTTACCCCAAATCTGCTCCGAATTATAAAATAAAAATTCAATAAAACTATAAAATTATTTAATTAGAAAAGCTTTTATAAATAAGATATATTAAAGACACTAAAAATCGATGAATAATGAATTTTTACAAGAATTAATTTAATTAGAAAAATTTATTAAGTTTTAAATCTTTTAAAATTCTGTATTAATTTCAGCCATTTTGATTGTATTATTATTAATTGAAAACTATATTTACTAATTATAAATAGTAAATCTTAATACCAGTCATCGAATAGCAAGATTTTTAAAAGAATTTTGAATTTTTTTTATGTATATAAACGTGCCCACTTTTGAAAGTATGGTCGACCATAGACGACATTATCAGAAAATTAGAACGATGACTATAGGAAATTTAAAGCCAGCATTCCTAAAATTAGATTATGGAGAATATTTTCCAACATTTTTAAAATTACTAAAAATACTTAAAAATTATATAAAAAGAAGGCGCTCACGTCATTTTCTTAAGTTATGTTTTACAAATGTCTCCATAGAACAACAATAAACATGTTATTACCCTTTTGTCATGGCTAATGTCGTTTGAAAAAACAGCTGCTGTTTGGTTTGAAATTATATTTCTCTTATTTTAAACTTAAAATGAATAATATTTGTTTCAAGTCAGATTAATTATACTTTAAATAAGCAAATATTTCTCAGGGTCTCAGAAAAGTATATTTCATTTCTGGAAGATGTTTCAATATAGTTCATTTTTGATGAAAATCGACTAAAAAATGGCGGTAATCGGGCATTTTAGAAATAAAATCGATTCCAATCAATATAATTTCTGTTTGACTTACACCAGTGTATTTTGATTAGTGGAAATAGTAAATGTAATCCTTTAGCTTTCAATTAAAGCTAAAATGAAAACTTCAAGGAAGCTTTTTTCTTTTTAAAAATTCATTTTGAACCTTAAGTATCGCGAATTAGTTGAAGTACCTACGATACTAATCATTGAACATGTTCATAAATTAAGGACTGTGTTAACACATAAAAGGAGACACAAACAAGGCATTTTAGTGTTCTGAAATTTAAGAAAGAACTGAACTAATTTAGATATGAACTATAAGTGTCTTATCTTAATGGCTAGGTAGAAATCTTAGTATGAATCTGTTTGTTTTGTTCGTAAATTTGAGGAGGTGGTATTTTTACAGTCATTCCCTTACACAACAGTAACCAACAAAGCCCATTGCTATGTGCCGGATATTGATGGACTGGTTCCTTTAAAAAGGTGATAACATCCAATAAATAGAGAGAATCAGCAAGACGATATATTCTAGTCAATAAATTTGACTTTACTTCATTTTCTTTTAATTTGCTTTGAATTTTCCAAAGATTCAAATGAAATTTATTGAATTTTTTTCCCGCTCACACATCATTGTTCTGTGTTCTCCCAATATGGCCGAAACACAAAAAAATTGCATCTTCAAACATAATAACAAGAAAAAAAGAATACGTTTTCGAATTGCATAAAATGATTCATCAGCCTAGTGTCAGAGAAAATCATGTTGAAGAAGGATTAAACTATTTTGCATATTTAAGTTTCCATTTTTGAACTGTCAGAACGACGGTGAAGATCTTTTTATTGGATATAAAATACATTATCTTGATTGGTGCAGATATAATTCAAAACGACTGATAAAAAAGGAAGTAAGGGCATTTGTAAGAATTTCCATTGTACAAACAGACGACTTCTGCTTCTCGTTGGAAAAGAAAGAGAAAACCATGATTTATGTAGGCCGGCCATATGGAATAAGCATAAAATACCGATACATTCCGTTTTCGCATATATCACCAGAAACGTCATATCTTCCAGGTATCGCCAGGTAAAACGGAAATAAGTTCATTTCTTGCAAAGGTCAGAGAATAGCAGTGAGGGATGAGAGAGAGAGAAAAGACGAGGAAATGAAAAATTCAGCAGAGTGACAAGACAGAGATAAAGAAGAGTGTGTCTCGGGCAAAAGAAAATCGCATCGAAGAGTGAAAATGCAAAAAAGAAATAGAAAAAAAAAGACATTAAAGAATTAGAAGCGGAGGAATATGCTGTCAAGGAAATCTGATAAAGTAAGGAAAATAAAAGCAGGAAAAACGAGGAAAGGAAATTATGTTTCAGATAGGAA
This sequence comes from Acanthosepion pharaonis, assembly GCA_903632075.3. Classification (NCBI taxonomy): domain Eukaryota; kingdom Metazoa; phylum Mollusca; class Cephalopoda; order Sepiida; family Sepiidae; genus Acanthosepion; species Acanthosepion pharaonis. Next base: position 1,862,648 of record CAHIKZ030005072.1, read on the forward strand.
GGATAAACTATTACGCAATGATTTATTTGTATGAAAAGAGGAGAAAACTGATTTGAATTAATCGATATATAACATTAACACAGCAAGGAAATTAAGCAAAGAAAAAAAAAACGGGCAATAAATTACGCAAAAATACGGATAACAAAATCGAATAAAAATATGATAAACAAATTAAAAAATGTTATATTGAAGGTGGTGACATGCGAGATACATTCCAGTAGTTTTTAAATTCATTTTAAGAGAGGACGTTACAACTGTCATAGATTATTGTAATTTCAGCATCTCGTTACTATACATCTAATAAGCTGATAGACCAACTTCTGTTATTCCAGATTGAATGAGACGCGTGGAGCGATCTATGAATACGCCCTACAAAACACTGGTTGTCATAGCGGCCTAAGTTGTAGAATGTATTTGGGACGAAAAGATATTTTGCAATAAAGCTTTGTTGTAAACCAGGTAAAAACGTTACATCGTCCAGGGCATGACGATAAACTACATCCGCGTTCTGAGTAAGATGATAAACTACATCCGCGTTCTGAGTAAGATGATAAACTACATCCGCGTCCTGAGTGTTGAAGAGTGTGGAACTACGTCTTAATTGCTGGTCCACCCTGACCCCGTGCGGTAGCACATGTTAGGGTGGTCCCAGCTATGGGCAAATAGTTAACCCCAAACTGGAGTCAAAACTGTATGAAAGCGTAAAAATGGTAACGGTTTGCATTTCATACCCACCATATAGCATAAGTCGAGTTTTCAAGCCTAATAACGGTAAACTATGTCTACAATTTGCAGTTAATTCATTTCTTTAGTTTAATAGAGAAATTTTATCACCAATTCTAATAATTTCCAATTTCTCGTGTAAGCATAATTAGTAAGTGTCATGTAAGGATCTATAGGGTCTAGATTCTTTTTTTAAACTTTTCATTTTACCGAAAATGTTTTATTAACCTCTTTTAAATTCCAAAACCTGGTTTCCGATAACTTTCTCCATAATACCACCCAGGTCTAGAGAGCCCCGCTTATCCTCCTACTTAACCCATAGGTGGAGGGAGGAGAATTTTACAAGCATTAGAGAATTTTCACACATACAGCATTTTCAACATATAACGCATTATTGGATTACTATTTATTCATGTCGTTAATGAAAATCTCTTAAGACTGCGTTAGTGTTATGGCCCGGTTCCTTGTACCACGGTGATAATCCAAGGTAGAACCAATAAAGAACTCAAACACGGATATGGAATAACACAGATATATTACAAACAGGAATATATATAGAGAAGTAGAAAGTGTTAGTACGAACAATCAGGTTTAGTAGTAATTGTCTGAACGCGACTCTGTTTCGGACTGCTTCTGACTCGACTGACGGACTCGCTCACTCTGACTGACAGACAGACTCCTGACGGACCTCACTCCTGACTTCAGACTGAACTCCCTGCTTCCTCTTAAGGCGCAGTATTTATTACGTATGGAATAGTCCATTATGTTATTATGGGGAAGGTCCCATAACAGTTAGTCACCTTGAAAATTGAAAGAAACCTGGGGTGTTTACACACCCCAATGCAAAAAATGTTTATAGTATTACAATTATGTAAAATATTGTCGTACTACTGAAAAAAAATAACATCACAGGCAATCTCTGTTACAATATATATTGAATCAAAACTTAAACTGAAGATATAATTATTCATTGAAATGGAAATTATAATAAATATGTTGAATAAACATATGTTGTAAACTGTAGTAAAACACACCAAAACAACAAGAAAGAAATGTTCTATTCATCAAGAATAGCTACAATATATTTCCATGACTGGAAATATATTACATTGGCTAAATTCCTAATTACAGGACAGAATGTGTAATATATAGGGAATATGGAGAATACGCTTCTTTCAACCGACGAAAATAGAATTCGTCAGTCTTATTCAACTGTCTCGTGCCTTTCGCCTGACTGAAACATTGAAATGTATAAATTCTGTACTAGTTTTACGACTTTTTTTTTGTTTTTCTTTTTTTATCGCTTTCACAGTTAAATTTCTATTTCCCACATGGACTCAGTCTATGACGCGGTTGAATAAGATTGACGAATTATATTTCCGTCGATTAAAATAATCTTATTCGACATATGAGATGATTTTTATTTTGTTTTATTGAGTATTAAGGTAATGTGATAAATACATAGAGCTCTTTTTGTCGATCAGTTTTCATAGTTAAATTTCTATTTCCGACATGGATTCAGTCTATCTCGGGGTTGAATAAGACTGACGAATTATATTTTCGTCGGTTAAAATAATCTTATCAAACAAATGAGATGATTTTTATTTTTTTTATTTTGTTGTGTATTAATTTTTGCTCTGTAATAATAAATACATTGAGCACTTTCTGTCGATTAGATTTAATATTTTATATTACTAGGATCCATTTGGATATATATATATATATATATATATATATATATATATATATATATAAGGCATATTATTTCTAAAAAAATATCTAATTCACGAACACTTACACTCGTTAGTCAGGCTGAGTGACAGGACACCCCGAAGAAGACATCTGAATAGGTTAAAATTTTAGCATTTTCTTGGGAGTCCGTTCCACAAAGTAGAGGCTTGTAGTAAGAAGCTATTCGAGGGAAGCCTCCTCCTTACTAATGGAATACAAAGGGAATTAGGTTGATTCGTTTCAACTGACGCGGCCTTGAAGCGTCTTGAGAGTTAGCCGTAAAGATTTTCTAAGCGTAGCATAGATGTGGCTCAAGGCCAAAGGTAATGAGGCGCCCTGTTGTAACTGATCTAGGGACACAAGATTGCTAACCATTACACCACGTCGAAGTGGGAAGGTCAGAAGTGGGGGGTACAAAGAAATGTAGCTCGTCTGAACATATGCCATGGAAATAGCAATCGCGTAGCGAGAGGCCTGGATTGCTGCGCCCGTGTGAGAAGAGTTGCAACGTGGAAGACAATTCATCAGCAACAGGCGCTGTAGACGCTTTTGGACTCTATGGAAAGTGGAAGGTGAAGACAAGGATGATCCAGTCCATATATGGCAGTAGTACTCAAATTTGGGCCTGATCTGGACTTTTAAAAATAGTGCATGGTAGTGGGCGGCTAGGTATTCAACGGGTCGATGCAAGGAACTGACATTTTCCAGCGTATTTAGCAATAGATCTTATATGACAAAGCCACTTATAGTCTGGATTAAGCATAAGACTTTTTTTTTTTTTTTTAAGCATTTCACCCCAAGCAAGGCGGGAAGCCACTAGGACGCAAGGGGTTACAGAAAACTTAGAGCAAGATCAGATAGGAGTGATAGAAGAAAAAATGAGGAGAAAGAATAGTGGATAGATCAAGGCAACTGGAGATGTCGATTGACATTACACTTGAATAGCTGGAGATTATAGCTCTCAGGGAAACTGGAATAGGGAAGGGAGTTCCACAGGCGAGAGGTGCGAGACATGAAGCTATTGGAGTAGAAGAGACGGCTACATTTAAGAGTTTCGACAGTGAAGGAGTGAGAGCGGGATGCCAGCCTCGTAGGGCGCTTGAACTCATGACGACTGGGAACCAGCGAATGCAGCTCCTCGAAGCAATTTCCATGAAAGTATTTGTAGAACAGACAGAGGGAGACGACGGCGCGTCTGTGAAAAAGTGACTGAAGACGAGATGCCAGAGCAGGGCCAAGTACATTGCATATCCACCTCTGGAGCCTATCAAGAACCCCGACTAATAACCATTTAACAAATGAATCAATTTTAGGAATTATATAATACCTATTCTCGTGCGTGGTGGTGAATGATAAACAATCACATCACAGATAAAGATATCTTAGGCGACAGAGACATAGCGTTACTGACAATTGTCCTTAGAAATAAAGAAAAGAGTCTTGGATTTTTATATAATATCTAGTTTGTTTTGGGTTATTTTTTTCCAATTGTCATCCTTATATAAATTTGTCTTATCCACAGAATTGTTCTGGGGATTTTGCTTCATTGTCGACATAGAAAAAAAAAACTATTCGTATAAAGGAAGTTAACATTATCCAGGAAGAGTCTTCCCCAAGAGCGACTCTTACTTTTTTTTTAAATTTTGGATTTAATGTAACTATGACAAGAAAAACATTTCGCTTTCATTCTTGCCATGACAAAGTCGGAAGATAAAACGCGTCGACAAAAAAATTTTTTTCTACCAATTGGCATTCTTATTCGATAATATCTAATGTCTTATATGGCAGTAAATACTGCAGAATCTCTTCACAGATGAAGAAGAGACTTGAAGCAACAGAGATATGGTTCTACAGACGAGTGTCATTAGAAACAAAGTGTTGTACATCTATGTAATATCTAATCTGGTAGATGGCAGTGAATGCTAGACAGTCTTCTCACAGATGAAGAAGAGACTTGAAGCGATAGAAATGTGGTTCTACTGACGAGTGTCCTTAGAAACAAAGAAAAGAGTGTTGGACGGCTATGTAATATCTAATCTCCTATATGGTAGTGAATGCTGGACAATCTCCTCACAGATGAAGAAGAGACTTGAAGCGACAGAGATGTGGTTCTACTGACGAGTGTCCTTAGAAACAAAGAAAAGAGTGTTGGAAGGTTATGTAATATCTAATCTCCTATATGGCAATGAATGGACAATCTTCTCACAGATGAAGAAGAGACTTGAAGCGATAGAAAAACTGACGAGTGTCCTTAGAAGCAAAAAGAAAAGAGTGTTGGACGGCTATGTAATATCTAATCTCCTATATGGCAGTGAATGCTGGACAATCTCCTCACAGATGAAGAAGAGACTTGAAGTGAAAGAGATGTGGTTCTACTGACGTGTGTCCTTAGAAGCAAAGAAAAGTGTTGGACGGCTATGTAATATCTAATCTCCTATATGGCAATGAATGCTGGACAATCTCCTCACAGATGAAGAAGAGACTTGAAGCGACAGAGATGTGGTTCTACTGACGAGTGTCCTTAGAAGCAAAGAAAAGAGTGTTGGACGGCTATGTAATATCTAATCTCCTATATGGCAGTGAATGCTGGACAATCTCATCACAGATGAAGAAGAGACTTGAAGCGACAGAGATGTGGTTCTACTGACGAGTGTCCTTAGAAACAAAGAAAAGAGTGTTGGACGGCTATGTAATATCTAATCTCCTATATGGCAGTGAATGCTGGACAATCTCCTCACAGATGAAGAAGAGACTTGAAGCGACAGAGATGTGGTTCTACTGACGAGTGTCCTTAGAAACAAAGAAAAGAGTGTTCGACGGCTATGTAATATCTAATCTCCTCTATGGCATTGAATGTTGGACAATCTCCTCACAGATGAAGAAGAGACTTGAAGCGACAGAGATGTGGTTCTACTGACGAGTGTCCTTAGAAGCAAAGAAAAGAGTGTTGGACGGCTATGTAATATCTAATCTCCTATATGGCAGTGAATGCTAGACAATCTCCTCACAGATGAAGAAGAAACTTGAAGCGGCAGAGATGTGGTTCTACTGACGAGTGTCCTTAGAAAGAAAAGAGTGTTGAACGGCTATCTAATATCTAATCTCCTATATGGCAGTGAATGCAGGACAATCTCGCTACAAATGAAGTGACTTGAAGTAACAGTGACGTGTTTCTTTAGGCAAAAATAAGTTATATAATCTATTATAAGTTAGTGAATGCTGGACAATCTCCGCAAGGAGTGACAGAGATTTAGTCCTACTGATAAATAATGGGAATTCTCTGGGCAGAGTATGTGAGTAATAATTAGAACGAGAAGGAAGCAACTGCGATTAATCAAAAAGAAACAGGTGGAAATTTTCGGGCACCTAATCAGGAGACGAAAAGCTTGGAGAATTTAACACAGAACACATTGAAGCCAAGAGAAGCAGAAGAAAACAACGAAGGAATCGATATGATAAGTTTTGAACAAGTTAATAGCGGACCAAATACCTCAAAGACAAATAGATGTAATGAAGGTGGAAAAATTACTGAAAGCGGCAAAGTATGAAGAACTATGGCCGCCTACTTGCTAAAGGATTACGGCATACAGAAAAAGAGACATGTCTCCATGTGTGGTAATAACACGCTATATACATTTAATAACATCTTCTACTCTAGACTGAACTGCTAAACAGCCCAGAAGGCGTCGTATTTTCTTTTCTTCACATGGGATTTGTATCTCCATTTACCAACAGAAGGCGCCGGCCATATTGCTATCTTCCACGGTAGCTTATTCGAGATTGGTACCATTCAGAGATTATGATAGAAGGCTTCATTGTAACAACCGCAAATAATGGATGTAAACGGCAAAATGGATAAAGCTAGATTCTTTAAGACCAGTTGTAGTTCTTTGTTTGATATGAACGAAGAGGCAAAGCTTTTGTGGAGTATGAAAAAGTAGTCGACTGAGCCATGATAAGATGCCATTACATGTCTTCCTAATGATTTCTTTTGCTGCAATTTCTGTATTATTACATGTGACATTCTCCATTTTCGACCATTTTTCTTTGCTCTTTTGTTCCGAAATATTTCATGATTTTTATCTTCCCCTTTTCTTTCTTTCTTTCTTTCTTTCTTTCTTTCTTTATTTCTTCCTTTCTGTATTTTCCGTCGAAATAGTTTTCTTTTCCTTTCTTTCTTTTTTCCTATCTTTATTTAATTCCATTCTGTAATTCCCATGGTATTATTATTTCTTTCTTTCTTTCTTTCTTTCTTTCTTTCTTTCTTTCTTTCTTTCTTTCTGTATTTTCCGTCGAAATAGTTTTCTTTTCCTTTCTTTCTTTTTTCCTATCTTTATTTAATTCCTTTCTGTAATTTCCATCGTATTATTCTTTCTTTCTTTCTTTATTTCTTTCTTTCTTTCTTTCTTTCTTTCTTTCTTTCTTTCATTCTGTATTTTCCATCGAAATAGTTTTCTTTTCCTTTCTTTCTTTTTTCCTATCTTTATTTAATTCCTTTCTGTAATTCCCATCGTATTATTCTTTCTTTCTTTCTTTCTTTCTTTCTTTCTTTCTTTATTGCTTCCTTTCTGTATTTTCCGTCGAAATAGTTTTCTTTTCCTTTCTTTTTTCCTATCTTTATTTAATTCCATTCTGTAATTCCCATCGTATTATTCTTTCTTTCTTTCTTTCTTTCTTTCTTTCTTTCTTTCTTTCTTTCTGTATTTTCCGTCGAAATAGTTTTCTTTTCCTTTCTTTCTTTTTTCCTATCTTTATTTAATTCCTTTCTGTAATTCCCATCGTATTATTCTTTCTTTCTTTCTTTCTTTCTTTCTTTCTTTCTTTCTTTCTGTATTTTCCATCGAAATAGTTTTCTTTTCCTTTCTTTCTTTTTTCCTATCTTTATTTAATTCCATTCTGTAATTCCCATCGTATTATTCTTTCTTTCTTTCTTTCTTTCTTTCTTTCTTTCTTTCTTTCTTTCATTCTGTATTTTCCATCGAAATAGTTTTCTTTTCCTTTCTTTTTTTTTCCTATCTTTATTTAATTCCTTTCTGTAATTCCCATCGTATTATTCTTTCTTTTTTTTCTTTCTTTCTTTCTTTCTTTCTTTCTTTCTTTATTGCTACCTTTCTGTATTTTCCGTCGAAATAGTTTTCTTTTCCTTTCTTTCTTTTTCCTATCTTTATTTAATTCCTTTCTGTAATTTCGTATTATTCTTTCTTTCTTTTTTCTTTCTTTCTTTTCTTTCTTTCTGTATTTTCCGTCGAAATAGTTTTCTTTTCCTTTCTTTTTTTTTCCTATCTTTATTTAACTCCTTTCTGTAATTCCCATCGTATTATTCTTTCTTTCTTTCTTTCTTTCTTCCTTTCTGTATTTTCCATCGAAATAGTTTTCTTTTCCTTTCTTTCTTTTTTCCTATCTTTATTTAACTCCTTTCTGTAATTCCCATCGTATTATTCTTTCTTTCTTTCTTTCTTTCTTTCTTTCTTTCTTTCTTTCTTTCTGTATTTTCCGTCGAAATAGTTTTCTTTTCCTTTCTTTTTTTTTTCCTATCTTTATTTAACTCCTTTCTGTAATTCCCATCGTATTATTCTTTCTTTCTTTCTTTCTTTCTTTCTTTCTTTCTCCTAAACTTGCCTATTTTATTTTCTTTCTTTCTCTTTTCTATATCTTTTCCTGTTCGTTTACCCACTCCGTTATATTTCCTCTTTTTCATTTACGTTCTTTCTTTCTGTATTGTTTTTCATTTCTTTCTTTCTTTATTCTTTCTTTCTCTATCTTTTCAGGATATCAGTTTTTCTTTCATTATCGTTTTCTAATTCATTTCTTTAATATTTCTTTCTGTCTCGTTTTTTTTTTTTCTTTCTTTATTATTTCTTATTTTCTCTCTTCGTTCGTTCATCCTTTCTTTCTTTTTTCTTTCTTTCTTTTCTACTCAATTATTTCATTCTTTTTTTCTATATCTTCTTTTTATCAGTGTCCTTCGTATTGCCCTTCTTTTTGTTGTCCTAATTCAATTTATTTTCTTCGATCTCATTTTATTTTTTTCCTTCTTTCTTTCTTTATTTTTACGGTATTCTCTTCAATTTGATTTTCTTTCTTCCTTCCTTTCTTTCTTTCTTTCTTTCTTTCTTTCCCTATTATATTGTGCTTTCTTTCTTTTAACCTTTTATGTAATTCTCTTCGCTCTCATTTTCTTTTTTTCTTTCTTTCTTTCTTTCTTTCTTTCTTTCTTATGGTATTCTCTTCGATCTCCTTTTCTTTTTTTCCTTCTTTCTTTCATTATTTTTCGGTATTCTCTTCAATTTGATTGTCTTTCTTTCTTCCATTTTTTCTTTCTTTCTTTCTTTCTTTCTTTCTTTCTTTCTTATGGTATTCTCTTCGATCTCTTTTTCTTTTTTCCTTCTTTCTTTCTTTATTTTTACGGTATGCTCTCCAATCTCATTTTCTTTCTTTCTTTTTTCTTTCTTTCCCTATTATTTTGTGCTTTCTTTCTTTTAATCTTTTATGCAATTCTCTTCGCTCTCCTTTTCTTTCTTTCTTTCTTTCTTTCTTTCTTTCTTTCTTTCTTTCTTTCTTTCTTCGTTGTGATATTCTCTTTGATCTCCTTTCTTTCTTTCTTTTTCTGATATTCTCTTCGGTTTTCTTTTCTCTTCACATAGAGACCTCGAGGTATTACGGTGACTGTAGTAAGAATGATAAGTTTGTGTTGTTTTGGAGTAAAGAATACTGTAGTATGTTTCTCTCAGTAACTGTGGCTAGTTAAATTTAAGATAAGACAGACGGAAGACCAGCCTTCCCGACCCCCACTTTTGCCCTTGTGCTACACATTTCTATTTGTCAAAACAAATATTATTTTCCCCTGTTGTATCCAGACTTTATCAATTTAAGCGCTGTACTAGATTGGCTACAACGTCTCAAAGTTACTACCTTTATCTTAGTCATGATTATAGAAGCTCAACTACAATGACTTGCCAAGGTAATTTCCACCCATGCTAATAAAGTGGGACGATTCCTGGTTAGAATAAAAATACTGTAATCTCAGAACAAATATTCCCAAAGAACGTCTTAGATTATCTTATTCTCTTCATTAAATAACTGAAACGGAATGGAATAAAAATGCGAGAAGAAGCGAGAAGAACTGAACAAAGAACACGATTAGATAATATCCACATAATCATAATTACCGAACAAATATATATATATATATATATATATATATATATATATATATATACGAATATACACCCTTACACATATCATGCTCGCTCACTCCCTAAGAAATATGTGTTTTGGGATCTTACCCATAATAATAATAATGGACTATTCCATTATTCTATAATAAATACTGCGCCTCAGGAGGAGGCAAGGAGTCGGTAGTTCAAGTCGAGTCAAGAGTCGAGTCAGAGGCAGTCCGAAACAGAGTCGCGTTCAAACAATTACTACAAGACATTGGAATAGTGATACTGGTCGAGACTACATTGTTCTCTCTACTAAACCTGATTATTCATACTAACACTTCTACTTCTCTGTATATATTCCTGTTTGTAATATATCTGTGTTATTCCATACCTGTGTTCGAGTTCTTCTTTATTGGTTCTACCTTGGACTGTCACCGTGGTACAAGGAACCGGATCATAACAATAAGACACACACATCGCCTTTCCAATAAAACTACCAAGGGAATTCAGGGCAGCATGAATCCACCCACTTCTTATCTTAAATAACAACTTAAAAGAGACTGTTTGACCAACACAGGGACTGACCAAAATTCATGTTAACAAAATAAAAAATAAAAAATTTAAACTACAGACAAAAGTTAATTTTCTTCAAGACATTCATTTCTGTAGTTCACTGCTACCAGCAAGCAGAAATATTTCTTCTCCTGATGATGGCCATGTTGTTCAATATACTGCTCAATATATATATATATATATATATTAATTACATTAAGAAAAAGACAACCTGAAGGTTCGATAACTATAATTTATTTCCCCAGAAAATATATATTCAGTTCACATCTCTAGTTGCAAAGGGATTTGGTTTCTTTTATTCTTAAGTTTTTGATTGATAGCTTTAAATTGATGTAAGGTGACAGATTGGGTGGGAGGCGTCCATAGTATGATCTAAATTAACTATCCCTCAAAAACTATATATATATATATGTGTGTGTAGCTGGCCACTCGTATTAAAGGATACCTATCTACTAGAGCGGCTTGCCAATCCTTATTGTAGACGCTTACTCAGTCCCTCGGTCACTATGAATTGTGACTTCATGCTATCGGCACTTTTCAGTATATATTTATATATATATATATATATATATATATATATATATATATATATATATATATATATGAAGTCATCCACAGACAAACTGTTTCTTCAGTGTGGTTAGACGTCCGGTTGCCTCTAGCTAGGATCGAAACCCGACTGAATTGGTGTCAGTCGGAGATTCTACCACTACGCCGTCGGCGTAGATGAAGGTGAATTTTAGCGTATTTATTTTCGATAAAACACACAGTGACCGACAATGACTCAATTCTCTTTTGCCGAAGAGTCTCGCTATATCAGCCATAATAGTCACTGTTTACAAACCACACCTCTTCCCCAGAGGGCTCAGCTGAAATTAATCTTTCAGGAGACTATATAAAGTCATCCATAGACAGACTTTTTCGCTGTTTCACAGCTCTTCAGTATTATATATATATATATATATATATATATATATATATATATATATATATATATATATATATATTAAGACAGCAATCCTTCATTTATGCACGTTTCATTAAAAACAACGATTAAGCTTTTTATTTTTCTTGTGTTCGAACAAGTGTTTTCTACTTTAGACTCAGATTATGTAGAAACTGTCCAAATATTCTATAATTCCGAGCGCTTTCGGCAATACATTTAGCCATTATCAAGGGTGATTTTTTTTTTCAGTTTCATTGAGTGTGTGCGTTGTGTGTATGTTTTTAGTGTTATAGTGTTTTATTTTCCGAAGACAGCACATTGTGGCCGTGTTCGTAGGTAATATAAAAGTATATTTCAACAATTTCTAAACATTTATTCGAACAAAAGAAAAATTAAATAAAAAGCAGTTTAACGGTTTTAACATTTTAAAAACTTGCATTGAGATGAGGAAAAATTTCGCTCTACATCTGACTGCAGTTGGAGAATTCTTCCAGCTTTATACAGAAGAAAGGTGCTTCATTCAGATTGGTTGATTACGATCACGTGATCAGGTATAGTAATTTGTGCGCCCAAAATCGATAATCACAAAATATTCATATCAAAAGTTGTAAGCGATGAGTCAAAGTGTCAAGTAATTTAGTACATCAAAGTTTAAAGTAGTACAAATGTCAAGGAAAGGAATTTAATTTAATTTCAAAACTTACTTTCCCATATATATATATATATATATATATATATATATATATATATATATATAATTTAAAGCAAATATAAATTTGTTCTGGATTTACATTGAGCTCTCTGGATTTTATCCTACTTAGGTTTACCCATACGGATTACCTAGTTTTTTCATAAACTATATATATATATATATATATATATATATATATATATATATATATATATATATATATATCAAAATGAACATTGACGTCAACACTTAGTGACAACAGTGGGATGAAGTGCTCAATATCAGAAATAGAGCGTATATAAATATAAAAGTGACATTGATGTCAACACTCAGAGGCGAAAGGCTGTTTCATGCTAGACGCAATCGTCAGGCCGCGAGTGTTGGATTTTTCCACGACTATTTGTATATATGGGTCAGTGGTGTAATGTGGCCAATCCATTCTTGTGGTTATTTTACCGGGAGTGGCTTGTTTATTTATTTATTTATTTGGGTTAATTTATTTTACTTGTTTTTTATTTTTATTTTTCATTTTATGTATTTATTTATTCTTTTCGGTTTTCTATGTTTTATTAACGTGGTAAAAATTTTGGTTGTGGTTTGCTTAAGTCGCTTATTATACTTATTTATGTTCATTTTTATTAGTCCCAACGGTTATTTTAACGGGAGCGATTTGTAATTTGTTTATTCATTTATTTATTTTTGAATTAATTTTCACTTGCTTTTATTCTTATTTATTTCGTTATTTTAATTTCTTATTTATCTTTTATTTTGTATATTATTATATACTCTATACAGTTCTCGGTTTTAGAGTAACGTAGTATTTTTTTAATCGTTGTATAGCAGTTATAGCTATTTTCTCGTCCCATTTTTGGACTGAGTGTTGAAGTCTATTCTAACGGTTAATTTGGCGGGATTGGTTTATTTGATTTTTTTATAGTTTATTTTATTTATTCGGATTGATTATTTTTACTTGTATTTATTTTCTATTTATATTTGTTCTATTTCATCTATTCTAACGGGAGAAGGTTTGTTAATTTGTTTATTATTTGCTTAGGTTAATTTATTTTACTTGTTTTTTTTTAATATATTTTGCTTATTTTTGTTTATTCTTTTCCGTTTTTGATTTTTAAATAACGTAGTAAATATAAACTCGTGCTTGATGTAGAATAACAGAGCTGTAAATATACATTAACAATAGATATACATATTGAGTTGGATCTTTGATATATATATATATATATATATATATATATATATATATATATATATATATAAGTGAATTTCTGGGGGATTTAGAGTAATCATATATAGTAATTCATCGAGCCCAGAACAATCATCAACATAATGCAGAAAGCACTGGACGGGTGTTTCCTCCTATTTGGGACTCATCAGCAGTGCGCATCCCCTACCGAGAATCGAAACCGGACCCTTTCGATACAACGCAAACGACATACCAACTGTATCACGGGCCTCGGTGACGAAGAAGACAAACTAGACTCGATATATAGCGCCGCTACGAACTCATTTCCGCAGCGATACTCATCCAAGTATGCGGATAACCTCGGGACAGTGCCCCAAGATCCACGTCTTCCTTTCGGCCCTTAGCCGCTCCACACGAGCATTAAACACATGGCCCAGTGGGTAAAGATGTTGGTTAGATCCAGTGACTAGACCCAAGGAGTTGTGATTTCAATACCAGGCCAGGGGAACCAAAACTTGGAGTTAAAAAGGAAATAATTGAGACATCCGGGATAGTCATGTCACGTGGAACTAGAACAATCTACCTCTGTGGGCAAAATAAAGGGTTCGGTTCGAAATTCGAATCACCTGAAGAAGATCGGAGCGTACAACGGCCGAAACGTTGAGATTATGTCAAGGAAGATGAGGATAACAGTCCGAATAATGTAAATAATACCTTATCTCAGAGATTTAGAGGTCGAAACGTTGTGAATATGGCAATGAAGACGTGGATAACAGTCCGAATAATATAATACTAGTAATCATAATACCTTATCTCAGATATATAGAGGCCGAAACGTTGTGAATATGGCAATGAAGATGAGGATAATAGTCCGAATAATATAATTAATACTAGTAATCATAATACCTTATCTCAGAGATCTAGAGGCCGAAACATTGTGAATATGGCAATGAAGACGAGGATAACAGTCCGAATAATGTAAATAATGCAAGTAATCATAATACCTTATCTCAGAGATCTAAAGGCCAAATGTGAATATGGCAATGAAGATGAGGATGACAGTCCGAATAATATAAGTAATCATATCTTATCTAAGATATATAGACAGATATTTCTTTATTTTCGTTGACCTTAAGATTTGGGCCAGCATTATATACAGATTGATTATAAAGTAATTCCCTATTTTATGTATGATGGATTCTCCCGTCTAACAAAAGTTTTACAAAATGAGAGAGTCCGTTATACATAAAATGGGGAGTTACTTTTCATTCAACCTGTATATATATATATTACTAACAGAAGCGGTTATATTTAATTTGCATAATCGTATTCAGAAGCATATTTTAATAAATATTTAATCATTGTTATTAATTTCAAATTTTGCAAAACTGCTGTAAGCGATGTTTGTGTCGATAAAGTTTTGTTTTTTTTCTAATTCATCGTGTTTGTTTAGAAATAATTTATATCTGCCTTGTTAAAATTCAGTCGTAATTTCGTAGGAAAAATATCAGTCTGTTTACATTTAAAGAAAAAAAAAACTAAAATTAATGTAATCTTTAATTTAAAATATAAATTTCTCTTCTTTTTTTTTTTTTTGTTTTGAAAGAAGCGGGCATAAATTTAATAATTTTTTTTTTTAATCTTAAAATTTTCATAGAATTTGACAATTTTAAACCCGGCAATGTTAGTTGTGTCTTATTTCCGGCAGCGTTTGTAGTGTCGTCTGTCAATTCACATTATGACAAATTTAACGAGCGAAGCCGAAAAAAACGGAATTATCTAAATGAATCAAAATAATGCGTTTACTTAGAGCTTTTTTTTTCTTAAAATTTAATGAATTATTTAAATAAACGAAAAGAAGTAATTTTGCTGAATTAAATTTTACTATTATTATATTATACAAATATTCAGTCAGTTATGTGCCATGCATGATACACGCTTAGACGAACATGTATCTTTCGATCCATGATTGACAAAGCATATTTTTTCCCGCAGTAGGTTGCCATTTCTTTCTGCGGTATACCAGTTATCATCCAATGCTATAGAACCCGGTCTGTCCACCTATTTACCCATATCTGAGGCGAGAAGAATAAGATTCATACATTTCCCAAGGCTATAAGCACGTAAGTGATTTGACTGGAATTCGAACTCGGCTCTCCGATTCATCAATCCGAGTCGCTGCTTATTACTCCACCGTGCCTCCTTCAAGTATTAATTATTTTAAATAATATATACAATATTACAAATATTAATTATTTTAAATTTAAAAAAAATACAGAATGATTTAAATGAGCCGAATTTTAATTTCATTTTAATTGTATTAAAATGCTTTTTCGGAGAAGAAAAAGTTATTTCAATAAGGGATACTAATTGTTTGTTGAATTAATTTTTAACAGTAATAAAAATATTGAGAATATGTATTGCAGTTTTTATTGACCCTGGGACGGGTTTTCCGTTATTGCAGTGATTCTCAACCTATTTTGCCCTATTCAGCTTTTCGCCATAATATTCCTCTCTTTCAAAGATTGTCCGACAAAGAGTGTATTTCAAATATGCGTATATTACTGAAGATCTTCATTCAATTTTTGTATTGGCATATATACGCCCTTGTTCAAATTAACTGCAACAAAGCAAATAATTTTATTATTTACATTTTTTGTATTTGAGACATGGCCTAATCCACATGTTAGTACTTTATGTGCCCATTCCGCGAAGTTTTTAATTGCAGATTAACCACAGATTCTCAACTGGATTTAAATCCGGAGAATTTCCGATCCAGTCGATAGTACTTTGATTTACTCACTGGTAAGGCTTGCCATTGTGATCGTTACAATTTTTGTACACCTCCTTGCAGTAACGCCCATCGCAGACCATGGCCGTAGGACAACTAATCGACAGTCGAAACAATAGTATCTGATCGTAATGAAAACCTGATGCAATCACGAATGACGCAATACTATTCAAGGTCAAACAAATTTCATCATAGACCCCGAAAATGGATTCATATTACTGCATACCACTGCAAACGACCTAATCTAAGGAAAAAAATAGAAATCGATTACACCCTGTCTTTCCATTGGGTCTAAATCTGATCGTATGTTGAAAGAAAGGTAACCGAAAGACGTTGTTTCAATTAAGAGCGTACATTTAATTGGACTATTTTTCTGGAGGAATTTTACAAATTTAATAGCAATAGAAAATGTTGATGCATATTTAAACTTCAATAAATGTCCAATAAGTTGTTTTAGCCATGATATATCTTGGGATTAATCGTGGGGTGGTTTCCCGTTGCCTTCTCCTCGGTGGTTTAGGGAGATACCACATCTAGTTAGCTGGTCGTTGAGCCAGAGAGTTCCTCCGCCCTTTGTTAGGTCTTATTTTTCGTCCTACTGGCTCTCTGACACGTCGGCTCAGAAGAACTTGGCGTGGGGTTGTCGGTTTAGTCCCCGACATTTCGAATGTGGAATGAACACACACACACACACACACACACACACACATATATATATATATATATATATATATATATATATATATATATGTGTGTGTGTGTGTGTGTGTGTGTATATATATATATATATAATTAATCAGGTCCCCTGATGATCCACGTAGGTGAAACCTTGTTATTTTTTTTCTGGCTCTTTAGGTTTAATTAGGTTTGCTCTGCTTAGCGTATTGAGCACTTTATTTAGTTATTTTGCTTACTCGTATCGTTTTTTTTTTTTGAACTCTGCACTTGCATGCTAGACGATTATCTTCGGCTGACATACATGTTCTTTATTCTTTCTTTTTTTGTACCTTTTTCCCCCTTTGGTATTGATTTGGTTATTTTCAAATCAAGACACCGAAGGTTTTCCGGACGAGTATAAATTCTTATATTTATAAGATTATTACTAGTATATATATATATATATATATATATATATATATATATATATATATATATATATATATATATATAGTAAATATATGGATATAGATCCGACAGTATGAAGAAAAATATACAGAAAAAACAAACAAAAATCTTAATATGCAATTATGCTGTATTAATGTTAATATAAAGTCGACGTCGGACGTTTCGGTCTATTTAAGACCATCTTCATGGACATTTTCATTTAAACATAATTAACATTAGAACATATACAAATTTAACACAAAAGACGATGGACATAAGAGCACAACTAATCCAAACAGATAACTGAATTTTTTATACGTTCCGTTTAAATATGATATTTTTGTTTGTTTTTTTCTGTATTTTTTCTTCATATATATATATATATATATATATATATATATATATATATATATATATATATCGATAAACG
>CAHIKZ030005072.1:1885000-1967500 GCA_903632075.3 Acanthosepion pharaonis
ACCATCAGAACAATTTACATGAAAGTATTTCTAGAAAGACCACTGGTAAGCTACATTACAGCAGTGTGAAAGGGACTAAAGCCTAAATGCCAGGTCGGAACCAATAATTAATTTCTAGATTTTCTTTGCTTACAAATTATACTTTTGCCATCTCTCTCCTTTCTTCAAAATAGTTCGTATTCCTCACCGTTGGCACAACAATTATATTCCTCAATAACATTTCAACAGCTTCAATGCCGGTCATACACACGCGTCTGTCTTCAGGAGAGAAATGTCAACCATTTTCTTCTCCCATAATACATTAGTTCGTTTGAGAAAGGACGTTTATCAAATTTTACCTGGCGCGCCACATTCGGACAGCAAATAAGTCACGTCAGTGTACTAATTCTTGGAGTAAGTTACCAATCTTATCACATTCGGTTCTCTCTTTCATTATATTATATATATATATATATTATATATATATATATATATATATATATATATATTATATATTTAGGCAGCCACCCTTCTTTCATGCACATTTCATTGAAGGTGCTTTTATTTAGTTTTTATACAATTTCTCATGCGAACTATTATTTTTTTTTCTTTTCGGATGATAAATTATATAAAAACTGTCCGAATGTTCTTTTCATCCGAACGCTTTCGGCTATACATTTAGCCATTTTCAAGGATTAAATATTTTAACTCTTAAATAAGAAATAGTTGTATGTATGTTTTATAAAATGTTTTCATTTTCCAAAACACAGTCAAGATATTATGTCCATATTCATAGTTGATATTATTAAGTGTTGGTTTGTTTGTTTTTATTAATAATGCTTCCATTATTTTTAGCCTTTTTTGCATGTAGATGATGCTATTATATTAGTGTTGTCAACAACTATATTACGAATAGTGTTCGGTAGGTCTCAGTGAATATTTAAATGAGATATATTTGTGAGCTATGGTCAGAAAGGTGTAGAGTGAGTCTTCGCGTCAAACATGTTGTAGTGTGGTCTATATAAGTATTTACGAATTTTGATAGGCATTTAAATTCGTAAATAATATTTGCTCTATTTAATTTTGTTCTAGGAGGTGAATTATTTTTAACTATAAGGTTAGAGGTTTTAAATTTTTTATATAATTTATTAGCCGAAAAGAAAAAATATTAGATCGCATGAGAAATTGTATAAAAAAAACTAAATAAAAGCACCTTAAAAATCGTTTTCAATGATATATATATATATATATATATATATTTATATTTATATATTCCAGATATTTTCTGTTTATAAGTTATTTATTTTTATAGATACAAATATTTAAGTAAATGCTCTGTTTATAATAATCAGTACTAACAGTATTTTCCGGCCGGAATGTCCGAGATATTTTCATAGAAAATATGTGTCCTCCGACAGGAATCGAACCTGTATCCCACACGGAACCGTCACAGAGCCTGACGGGCTATAACAATTTAACTGCAGAGCAGCGTCTTGGTTAGCAAGATCAATTTTACTGTTTTTAAACTAAAGTTTTTCGGAAGATACATATTTTCTATGGAAATTTCTCAGACTCAGGCCGGTAAATGTTGTTAATACATTTACTTAAATATTTGTGTCTATAATAATAACGTTTAAACAGAAAATATCTTAAAAATAATTGTCCGACATTGTCCATTTCGTAATATATATATATATATATATATATATATATATATATATATATATATATATTGAATAATAAAAAAAAATATTAAAAATTAAAATCTTCAGACACACTGGGTTGTAGATTAATATTGTTTCGTTTTTTTATTATTATTTCATTTAGATTCCTCGACTAGTTTCGGCCAAAATGGCCATCATCAGGAGAAGAAATATTTCTGCTTGCTGGTAGCAGTGAACTACAGAAATGAATGTCTTGCTGGAAAAAATGAACTTTTGTCTGTAGTTTTCATTTGTTTTTTTTTATTTTTTTATCTTTTTAACATGAATCTTTTAACATTCCTTGTGTTGGTCAAACAGTCTCTTTTAAGTTGTTATTTGTGATAAGAGCTGGATGGATCTATGCTTCTCTGAATTCCCCTGGTCAGTTTGACAGTTTTATTGGACCTGGTGAGGGGATGTGTCTCTGTTTAGTGTTTGTGTGTGTGTTATTTAGTTCTTAGGGAGTGAGTGAGTATGATATGTGTAAGTGTGTGTATTGCTGTAGGTGTGTGTTATCATTTGGCTCCTTAGGGAGTGAGTGAGTATGATGTGTGTAAGTGTGTATATTCGTGTGGGTGTGTGTATAAGTGTGAGGCCTCCACACCTCCGTAAGCATGTCTGTCTTGTATGGGTGAGAAATGTGGGTAGGTTTTGATTTGTTGAGTTATATATTAGTACTATCTATATTGTTAAATTTATGGTTTAGCACGGCAAGATATTGTGTTTTTAGACGTTGTATCCACTTATTTTCATGAGACTCTAAAATCTTTCTAATATTAATTAAATAATTAAGAAAGGGACAACATTAAGTTTCCATGTTTTAATAATCTTTAATATGTTCTGTGTTAACTACATATTGTATTAATCAAGATTAATAATATTATTAATCTATTTTATTTTATTCCTACATTGTTGGTAATCTTTCATAGTTTATGTGTTAACTATAAATAATATTGATGTGTGTTCAAGTGTCACCGCGATATACCTACATATGATAACTCACTCTTTCTTTCTTCCTCCAATGTTTAACTCTTTCTTTCTTCTTCCTCTTTCCCCCTCCCCTTCTTTACAGTTTGTCTTCTTATTTCTTCTTTTCTTTTCCTGTCGAACAATTATTTAAGAGGACCAATAGCCTTGCCTCTTGACTCAGTACACTTGAACCTATGTCACTCTATTAAAGACTGTTTAATCACAACCTTTGCCCTACCTTCCATTTCAAATTCGGATCATTCTATGGTCCTTCCCTTCCCAACCCCTCTGTCCCCTTATATCAATCTAAAACTATCCCTCAAAAACTTGTATTAAAAATAAAAGAAACCAAATTATTTCGTAAGTAGAGATGTGACCTGATGAACCAGGAAAATGATATATTCTGGGGAAATAAATTATAGTCATGGAAAGTTAAGGTTGTCTCCTTAATTATTTAATTAATATTTGCTCTGTTGTTACATTGAGCTCTCTGGATTACATCCTCTTTGAAATTATCTACTCAGATTACCCAACCCATCATTACCTTAGTATATATATATATATATATATATAAAGATATATGGTTTCAAGGTGTGCTGTATTTCTGGGATAAAGTGCTCAATAACAGAGATAGAGCGTATATAAATATAAATATAAAAGTGAACATTGAAGTCAACACTCAGAGGCGACAAGCTGTTTCATGCTAGGCGCAATCGTCAGGCTGTTTCATTCTTGGGGGCTTGACGATATATGCCCGTAAGTATGTGTGTGTGTGTGTGTGCGCGCGCGCGCGCGTGTGTGTGTGTGTGTGTGTGTAAAACTTTTTCTGTATTCTGTGTAATGCGTTTTCTCCTCGGGTAGCACTTCATCGGATTAAAGTAATGTAATCCGGAAGAATGTTTTGCCCACCCAACATATTAGTTCCGTAATTTATAAATTCAGATGTCAGAGGTGAATGTGGACTACGTTGGCAGATCGGTGAAAGACTTCAACCCCGCATCAACCACGTGCCAGCCATTATTCGTAACGGAATGGTGAACAACTTGAAGGTTCGTTTATGTATCAAGTTCAGCGCTAAAAATAAAAACAGCAATGGGCCAGGTCTTATAGCCTGGACATGTTCTCAGTGATGAGTATGGATAATACCGGATTATCCCTTGAAAGTTTCGGAATCTGTACATTTAATCCTACCAGCTGAGGGTTGGTGGCTGTAAAGGTAATTTGAAGTCTCTCTCTCTCTCTCTCTCTCACTCACTCTGTATCTCTCTCACTTACTCTGTATCTCTCATACTCTCTCTCCCTCTTTCCCTCTCTGTATCTCTCATACTCTCTCTCCCTCTCTCTCTCTTTCACTCACTGTATCTCTCATACTCTCTCCCCCTCTCTCTCACGCACTCTGTATCCCTCATACTCTCTCCCTCTCTCTCACTTACTCTGTATCTCTCATACTCTCTCTCTTCTTCTCTCTCTCTCTCACTCTGTATCTCTCTCTATCTCTCACTCACTCTGTATCCCTCATATTCTCTCTCTCCCCTCTCTCTCTCCTCCTCTGTATCTCTCATACTCTCTCCCTCTCTCTCTCTCTCCCTCCTCTGTATCTCGATACTCTCTCTCTCCCTCTCTCTCTCTCTCACTCCTTAATGGAATATTAGTGTTTTACTCTCTCTCTCTCACTTACTCTATATCTCTCCCTCTCTCTCCCTCTTTCTCTCTCTGTATCTCAAAATACTGTCTCTCCTCTCTCTCTTTCACTCACTATTATCTCTCATACTCTCTCCCCTCTCTCTCCACGCCTCTGTATCTCTCTCATCTCTCCCCCTCTCTCCCTCCTCTGTATCTCAGATACTCTCTCTCTTCTTTCTCTCTCTCTCTCCTCTGTATCTCCCCTCTCTCTCTCATTTTCCTCTGGAAAAAATCTCTAATATTCTCTCTCTCCTCTCTCTCTCCTCCTCTGTATCTCTCGCCTCTCTCTCCCTCTCTCTCTCTCTCTCCTCTCCTCTGTATCTCTCATACTCTCTCTCCTTCTCTCTCTCTCTCCTCATTCTGTATCTCTCCCTCTCCTCTCTCCCTCTCTCCCTCTGTATCTCTAATATTCTCTCTCTCCCTCTCTCTCTCACTCACTCTGTATCTCTCATACTCTCTCTCCTCTCTCTCTCTCTCACTCACTCTGTATCTCTCATACTCTCTCTCCTTCTCTCTCTCTCACTCATTCTGTATCTCTCCTACTCTCTCTCCCTCTCTCACTCACTCTGTATCTCTCACACTCTCTCTCTCCCTCTCTCTCTCTCACTCACTCTGTATCTCTCATACTCTCTCTCTCACTCACTCTGTATCTCTCATACTCTTTCTCTCTCTCTCTATCTCTCTCGCTCACTCACTCAATCGGGATGAAGGAAGCTACAGAAAGAACCAATTGAAAAAATGATGTTCACGAAGAATCAACATTGATCGCAAATACAAGGAGACAAATAGAAGAGACAAAAAAAACCCTTTAAAAACCCGAGTACCCCGTCCTCTGAACCCTCCTATTCTACCATGCGATGGCAGTGGAAATCTCTTCAGATTCAACGTAGGACTCCTTTGACACAGAAGGAAATATTGATGAGCACCACAATTCTCGGCAACAAGTTCCACCAACGACGACATATATATGTATAAAATATTGTACAACTAACTTAAAAGTCGCCCTGAGGAGGGCTCTTGATTGGGCCTTCATTACAGTAGGGAGTAGTAGATGTTATAGATAACAATAAACTACAGAAGAACTCAAAATTGATCGCTTCTTAAAAGGTAAGGTTAAATATTACTGCAATACTTAAATGTATTGCAGTAATATTTAAGCCAAGCTTATGAAAGTTCAACGCTAATTCTTCTGTCGCCATTTAAGTTAAAGACAACTTGATGTACGTAGGTCCTTACTTTCTGTACAAACAATTATTTTTATTTCAAGGGTGACTTTTGCTGGATTTCGAAATTAATTTCGATTATTCCCAAATTTATTTCCCAGTTATAAAAATTGTTATCGTACAAAAAGTTCGTTGCAAAGAATCACGTAAAAACGTCGCCGAAAGAAATTGCAGTAATAAAAATTTGGTAATCCAAAATTTCAGGCTTACGGGTCCGGATCAGGTACGGAATGTTTTTAATTTACACATGGAGTCAACTTGATTCCAAAATGGTATGATATGTTAGGCTACGGCCTCTAGGAGTAAAGTTGAAAACACAGACAATTTTATTTTGAAACACTGTAATTTGAGAACAGTATTTTTTTTTTCATTTGAATATGACCTATTGAACGTTGTGTCCTTTTAATTTTTTTTTTTTATCAGTAGAAACCAATATGGCGGAATACGAAAACAATCGCAGTAATAAAAATTTGGTAATCCAAAATGTCAGGATTACGGGTTCGGATCCAACGTGAAATGTTTTTAATTTGCTCACGGAGTAGGCCTGATTCCAAAATGGTATGATATGTTGGGATACGACCTCTAGGAGTAAAGTTGAAAAAGCGTGACACAGTGACACACTGACATTCGCATTATTTATTTAGATTAGCCTTGGTGGTAATTATTTCTTCTTTTT
This sequence comes from Acanthosepion pharaonis, assembly GCA_903632075.3. Taxonomy (NCBI): domain Eukaryota; kingdom Metazoa; phylum Mollusca; class Cephalopoda; order Sepiida; family Sepiidae; genus Acanthosepion; species Acanthosepion pharaonis. Next base: position 1,891,234 of record CAHIKZ030005072.1, read on the forward strand.
ATGTGCCATGTCCGTTCATGACGTAGGCGATCTTAGCTCTCCCGCTCACCCTATCCCTTGCAGCTTTCAACAAATTCCTTCCCTGTGCCACATCCTCCAGATCACGTTCTATCAACCACTTACTCATGCCCGCAAAGTATATCATGCATTGTTTTCCATTGTCTCTCTTTCCATCTATTCGACCCGGAGGTACGGTGGAGTAATGGATAGCGGCTTGGATTGAGAAATCGGAGAGCCGAGTTCGAATTCCAGTCGAATCCATTACATTCACTTACGTGCTAATACCCTTGGGAAAGGTGTGAATCCTCTTTCTTCTCCCTCCAGCTATGGGTAAATAGCAGGACAGATTGGGTTCTATAGCCTTGGATGGCAACTAGTCTAAGAGAAGGAAAACTCTGAAATCAAACCTGCTCTTAGAGGAGGGTGAATGAAATCTCTCTGAGCCTTGGTTGGCAATCCATTTAGTGATGGTGTCACGATAAAAAACACCCTTGATAGCCCTAGCGAAGCATCAAGAATATTTGACAAGATTATGAACTACACCAATCAAAGTATTGGTGAGTTCAATCTCGGCTGTGGCCGCAAACTACTACTACTATTCGACCCGTGAATATCAGATTCCCCAGGCCCTCCTCCTTCATTATGTCTCCCAGAAACTTCAGGTGCCTCTACCTGATGTTAACTATAAGCATGCTCCTTGTTTGTATCCTCTCTAAGATGTCGCCGTTGCTCACACGCTCGGTCCATGATATCCTTAGCATCCTTCTGTAGAACCACATCTCCGTCGCCTAGAGTCTCTTCTTCATCTTTGAGGAGACCGTCCAACATTCGCTGCCGTATAGAAGGATAGACGCCACGTAACAGCTCAGTATTCTTTTCTTTGTTACCAAAGAAATCCTCCTGTTTCGTAATACTCTGTCTAGCTTTTGGAATGCGTCCCTTGACCATCCCAATACGCCTACGGATCTCAGTTTCGCTCTTACCGTTCTCTGTCAAGACCTTTCTCAGATATTTAAACTTCCGTGTCTGTTTGATTTTAGTTTTCCTGACCTTCAAATCACATTTCGGGCTCTTCCTTTTACTGATGACCATACATTCAGTCTACTTGTAGTTTATGCTTAGTCCTTTCTTCTCTCTTTCCGTCGCTACCTTCTGTAGGAGATTTTGTTATTTGTTTTCCATGTCTGCTATCAGTACTATCTGCATATCTTATGTTGTTAAGGTTGCGGCCGCCAATGCTAAATCCTAGTAGGGTTTCGAATTCTATCAGAATTGCCTCGCTGTATAGATTGAACAGGTCGGTGGATTTTATAGATATCTTATACACTCGAGTATATTGCTGGTTTCATGCCTTTTCTATGACCATACCCTAGATTGAACAGGTCCGGTGAGAAGACGCATCCTTGCTTTACGCCCCTTTCTATTTTTGCATATTCGCTGAACTCGTTCCCTATGCGCATGCATGTTTTTTTTTTTTACTGCCAGTGTAGGTTCTTGACTATTCTGATATCTTTCCCGAATATATCAAGATTGCTAAGGTGTTCCAACAGATCCTTGTGGCCTAATTAGTCGAAGGCCTTTGCATAGTCTGTAAAACATATGTACAAGTCCTTCTGCATTTGTATTGCTCTTTCTGATAACATTCTGAGCATGAATATTGCATTCCTTGTTCCAGTGTCTTTAACGAACCCGCACTGTTCTTGTCCTATCTCTGGCCTGATTCTGCCGCGCGCTCTAGACATCAGAATACGGATGATGAGTTTTGTCACGTAGTTCATTAGGCTGATTGTTCGGTGGAGATCGCATTCGTTTGCGCCTGTTTTTTTTTTTTTAGGAATAGCTATGAAGATAGATCTTCTGATATTGTCGATTCCAAAGTCATCTAAAGCTGTCAGCATTTCAGTTACAATTCCGTCAGGCCCAGAAAAAAGTTAAATTTTATTTTTATTTTACATTTATATTTTATTTTTTATTTTATAATTTATTTTTGTTTGTTTTTTTAATTATTTTATTTTATTTAATTCTTTATTATTTTCTAAACGGACTGCTTCACAGATTTAACAGTGATATTTGAATTAGGCAACGGTCAATTTCCAGTCACTACCTGAAAATGGTTGCGTGCATGAAATTCAGCGGAAAGTGGGCTCAACGCCGTAGTGATAGAAAAAATACTCAATAATAATTTCTAACTTTTCAGTACAACTGTAACTTAAATGCTTAATATCTTAAATAAACACTCATGTCAAAATCAAAAACTGTAGATCCTAAAATAAAAATAAATGAAGATAAAGCAAAATTATATAACTGCAGAAATCATCAAAACTGTCCTCTTAATAATAAATGCCGTATTGAATCAATAATTTATTAATGCAATATCTCATCTATTGAAGATCCAGACATAGTTAAATTCTACATTGGATGCGCACGAAATCAATTCAAAAGAAGGTGGGGCCAGCGTCAAACGTCGTTTAATAATAATAAATACCGAAATCAAACGTCCTTATCTAAATATTTCTGGCACTTAAACAGTAAAATGTAAATTAATAAGATAAGCTAGAGCTTGTAGGTCATTAAATAACCCATGTCTTTTGTGCATACATAAAAATTATACATTAAGTTTTTGACTAATAAAAATTTACGAAATCAAAGAAGTGAAATAGCATTTTCTGTAGTTACTGTGAAATATTGTCCTTAAGTAATAATTAATTTCCCAAAAATAAAATAATAAATAATACAGATGAAACATACATTTCTATATTTAATCTTTAATTAGAAATTAAATTCTAATATATTTATTTGTAAAAATACCATATAGTTTATTAGTTATTAAAAGTTCGAATGGTACTTTAAATCTTATAAAAATAAAAGTTACTTAATAAAATTAAAATATTATAAATATGTCTTATATTTAAATGGCCCTTTAGAAAATATAAAACATGAATAAAGCGGTTGAATGAAAATACCTAATTTTTTTTTTATCATTGAAAAACCAGACGACTCACTGAATACCGAAAGTACACATTTGATAATCCACCAGTCTAAACTTAATCTATAAGTAATATATATTTTACAGAAGCTGTCAAGGGAAATTAAAACCAAACAAAATTAAAATAGATTTTCCTTAACCTTAACAACTCATCATATCAATATTGTCTGCGCTTATAAATTAAGTAAATTTCTTTGTAAATTTGTTCCTAACATCGCTTGACAGGGAATGAGACGATGGATTTAAATTTGATTTCAGTTTTTTATGAAATTTTCTGTGTCACAATGGAATAATATTTTTAAAAAGAAAATAATTATAATATTTTGCGTTACAGTTTCTATCCAGCACTGTTTTTTTTTTTTAAATAAAAATAACTGTTAGGAACACCGGATTATATATCTTACTGTTCTTTCCTATTATTTTATATATATATATATATATATATATATATATATATATATATATATATATATATATAGAAATACAGTAAATTTTTCTCTATCTCTGATACTGAACAGTTTATCAAATGAACATTATCTATCTATCTATCTATCTATCTATCTATCTACCTATCGATATATATATATATTATATATATATATAATATATATATATATATATATATATATATATATATATATATATATATATATATATATATATATATATATAAAGAAAGAATTAGATATTTTTCGCTCTATCTCTGATACTGAATTATATATATAGAACACTTAATACTATATCTATCTTTATCTATCTATCTATCTATATATATATATCTATATATATATATATATATATATATATATATATATATATATAAAAAACATTAGATATTTTTCGCTCTATCTCTGATACTGACTACTTTATCCTATAAATATAGAACACGTTAATACTATATCTTTTCTAGGATCTATCTATCTATCTGTCTATCTATCTATCTATCTATCTATCTATCTATATATATATATATATATATATATATATATATATATATAAAGAAAAGAACAGTAAGATAGATAATCCGGTGTTCTTATAGATAGTTTTTTTTTTTACAAAATAGTGCTCAACGTAAATTTACAGAGCATTAATATTATAAATTAATTTATGTAGCGAAAAAACTATATTTTAAATCAATTAAATATATATATATATATATATATATATATATATATATATATATATAGAGCGTATAAAATGAACATTCAGGTGAACACACACCTGCGACCGTCTGTTTTACGATTAAACCGAATCTTATAATTCATGGTTGTTCATTATTTAATATTTGTTGAATTACATACAGAGACAAGGCCGCTTTTCACTTCATTATATACAAAAACGTCACTTATTTCATGCATCTTTGAGAAGGAAGTCGAATATTTTGAGGATGAGATATGGCATCCTGAAAATTTTGCATAAATTTTGATAGGCTTCATATGCGTCTACTATTAAATAAAGATGAAAGGGGGCACACATACACATAATATAAATAATATTTATATATATATATATATATATATATAATATAGATATATGCATATAATGTATATAATATACATATAATATATATAATATATAATACATACATATACATTCATATATATATATATATATATATACATATACATATATATATATATATATATACATTCATATATAGGTAATTTCATATATATATATATATATATATTATATAATATACATACATATATTTATATATAATATATTCATTCAAATTTATACAATATATATATATATATATATGCATTCATATATATAATACGTATATACATTTATGATATATAAATATACACATTTATATATATATATATATATATATATATATATATATATAGTTTTATATTTCTGAAACGACGTATTATCCTCAACTATTGTCCTCAACTTTGTTGCCATATTTATCACAACGTTTCGGCCATTGTACTTTCCGGCCTTCTTCAGTTGTTTGGAATGTCGAACTGTCCCCTTTCTTTCGCTCGCTGGGCTAGACTGTTCTAGTTCCACGCGGCATGTCTAATGGATGTCAGTTATCAGTTATCTCCTGCTTAATCCCCTCTCCAAGTTCTCCACTGCCTTAATCGGTTATTGGATCTAGCCAACGCCTTTATCCACTGCGCCATGTGTCCTAACATGAATTGAGAGGAGATAACTGATAACTGACGTGGCACGTGGAACAAGAACAGTCTAACTCAGCGAGCGAAATAAAAGCTTTAGTTCGACATTCCAACCACCTGAAGAAGGCCGGAGCGTACAACAGCTGAAACATTGGGATAGATATTGCAACAAAGATGAGGACAATAGTCTGAATAATGTAAATAGAACATATATATATATATATATATATATATATATATATATATATATATATATAATAGGTTGCCACTCATAATCCAGGATACCCGTATACTGGAGCGGCTAACTAATCCCTACTGCAGACGCCTACTCCGTCACGTTTTGTGCTCAAATGTAGTTTATACTGCAACTATGCTTACATTTTCTGTGATAGAGTGTGATATCTAGCGTTATGGATAATCTGAACAAGGCCAGCACACTCAAATACTCGGTCACGATGACGTGTGACATCGTGCTTGTACAGTCATTGACGGACCCTAATGTTCCGTCCACACGATTTCGCTAACAAGTCTAGGTTCAACCCTCAGGATGGTTTTCAGGCACTTTCCAAAGGTGCCTCACGCTGGGAACTGACCCTCCAGACCGATAACATATCAGGAAGTCTAAAAGTCTATCTACCCGTTCAAACCACTTCATATATATATATATATATATATATATATATATATATATATATATATATATATACACACACACAAACACATATATATATCAAACATATATATATATATATATATATATATATATATATATACACACACAAACACATATATATATCCAAACAAACATATATATATATATATATATATATATATATATATATATATATATATGCACACACAAACATATATGTATATACATGCATACGCACACATACCTTTAACATACAACTTGTGTTAGCACGTGAGATACTCTGTCTTCATCAGCCGCCGACCAGAGGTGATATCACGGTTTCGGTGGCTATGACGGGATCACCACCCCTGGCGCCATCAGCAGCGTTTGCCACCAGGCAGGGTATGAAGATAAGCTAATTGATCGTTCCTTTTTGTAAATTCTTGTAATACACACACATATATATATATATATTTTGCACACACATATGCATACACATTTGTGTTTATATAAATATATATATACACAAATATGTCTGTATATATATATATATATATATATATATATATATATATATATATATATATATATATATATATATATATATATATATATAACTTACACACACACACACATACATACATACATACACAGACATATTTATATATATATATATTCATGTGTGTCTAATCACTGGACATATTTCTACTTATGACACTCTTGGTTTATCCAAATGTTCATCAATATGTCCGTCGAATATTGCTGGAGAAAATTATTTATTTTACCAAACAAATATAATATTTTAATATTATCCCCTTCCTTTTCAGTGCTGCCTTCACAAATCTGCATTTATGAATTCCATTTGCATCGCTCTTTCCCACAGGTATTGCCTTCAATGTGTTTAAAAATTTATTCCTCAAATCGATCATTGAGATTACCTTTTCGGTCGTTTCCATATTTTTTTATTTTCAATAATCCTCCAGCTTCTTTGCCAAGAATAACTATCCCCGCATACACCGCTAAGCGCATGCGCAACGTATCGCCATTTGTAATTTTTTTATTATATGAAGGTGCAGTTATACCACTACGTTAACATCGACCGTGCACATTTTTAGGTACGTGTGTGTTCGGTCCTTTTTCATGGGAAAATAATTTCCTCTTCAACTCCAGAATTTAAATTCAGCGTTTGCTTATCAATGGCTGTGGTTTATTTTGTCTTGTTTGCTACAAAAATGAAAAGTCCAGGCATGTACGAACTAAAATTTGTTCGTTTTCTGTAAATTCTATCTGCCGTATACTTCCATGCATAAAGCCACCAATAGATAAGACGAGACGCAAAATCTTGGTAAATTTTCGTGATTTTATCTGGATATCCATAGGATAAGACGATTGACGTGGGTTAATGTACATATGGAAGGCTAGCCTCCACCGCCAGTAGCAAATAGGTCCATCATAATGTTTCCTACGTGTCTAAAATAAAGTTGACATTATTACAAATGTTGTTTTGCTTACCTTTATCGTTATCAAATCAAAAGGAATAAAATAATAAAAAAAGATTAACATGAATCTTTATGCAAATAACAATAACGATTTCATTTTACGACTAGACGAATGAAAGCAATTCTGTAATGAGAAATTAAGATTTTATGGATTCTTAAATATTTTGTTGCTGAAGAAATCAAAAAAGGCCGTATTTTTTTTTTAACGTTTCATCCAAGCAAGGCGGGAAGCCACTAGGACGCAAGGGGTTACAGAAGGTATGGAGCAAGTTCAGATAGGAGTGATAGAGGAAAGGATGAGGAGAAGGATAGTGGATAGATCAAAGCAACTGGAGATGTCGATTGACATTACATTTGAATAGTTGGAGATTATAGCTCTCAGGAAAACTGGAATAGGGAAGGGAGTTCCACAGGCGAGAGGTGCGAGATATATAGCTATTGGAGTTGAAGAGACGGCTACATTTAGGAGTTTCGACATTGAAAGGATGAGAGCGGGATGCCAGTCTCGTGGAGCGCTTGGATACATGAAGTCTGGGAACCAGCGAATGCAGCTCCTCGGAGCAATTACCATAAAAGTATTTGTAAAAATGACAGAGAGAGGCGACGAAAGATAAAATTTGCATGTTATACTAAATATTGTTGTTATTTAAAAACACAATGACAATGAATTTTAATTCAAAATATAGATTGTGTGTCACCCTAAATGTTGTTATTTAACGCATCTATGAGAAATAATAATTGATATGAACGCAGCCATTGCTCTGAAAATCAAGAACGAAAGATTTGTTTACGTTACTTGTGCCTGTTGCTCAGCAGAACTTTTTGCAAATTGTTGTTTAATCTAATATTGCATTTTAATGTAAAATCAAGAAGTAAAAGTAGTTTTATTACATTTATAATTGTATCACTACATTATAATATGAACTGTTTCGACTAGAAATATAGTTACCACAACGAGTTATTTGTTACCTATCACGATCCATGACTAAAACATACTAGCCACCTTACCAGTACCAATAGACAACAGGATTTAAGGTTAGCTTGTTGTAACTGTTGTATTAGACAGACCCATATTTTGGGGTTTATTTACAGAGAAAGCCTTTTATAGGCACAAATATACGGTATATAAATTCTTATTTTTTAATGTTCTCTCTCCTTCGTATTATCTAGCAACTAATAACACACCTTGCGTCTTAGCGGCTTCATTGATTTGCTTGGGGTGAAATAATATATATATATATATACTTATATCTATCTATCTATCTATCTATCTATCTATCTATCTATCTATCTATCTCTCTTTCCCTCTATCTATCTATCTATATATATATATATATGTGTGTGTGTGTGTGTGTGTGTGTGTGTGTATTCGGCTCTGCCTTCGTATTCGACGTATGAAGGCCAAGGTAGCCTCAATTATGGATCAATTACGGCTGAGTAATGAGTTCGATTCTCACTGGGTGTGTCATAAGTTACGCCTTATGCCATATCTAAGCTACATAAATAACGATACGTCTTCAAATCAAGAACGAAAGATTTGTTTACGTTACTTGTGCGTGTTGCTCAGCAGAACTTTTTGCAAATTGTTGTTTAATCGTCTCTTGAATATTGCATTTTAATATAAAATCAAGTAAAAATAATTTTATTACATTTATAATAGCCGTACATTATAACAATGTAAACTGTTTCAACTAGAAATATTCGTATCGGTAGTTACCATAACAGGGCAGTTGTTACTCTACTGTGATGAATGACGCAAGCCTACTAGCCTAATGGCCAGGGCCGATACAAAACAGAATTTAAGGTTAGCTTTTTGTAAGTTTTGTATTAGACGACCATCTATTTTAGGGGTTAATTTTAAGATTTAAAGGTCGCCTTATACGTGAAAATATCCGCCATACACAGCAGTAAACAGTGATGCAGATTTGCTTTAATATGATACCCTGTTTTCTACTTTAAATATTGGACATTTTAACCAGAATAACAGAATTTTAAAATCTCATCGGATGCTGAATCATTATTTTCGATCTAAACTACTTATTTAAAGATTATAGAAATTTTAAAAAAAAAAACGACTTAGCGATAAAAATATTTAAAAAAATACGTATTCGAGCGTGAATCAGAATCAATTTTGAAATTACTCGGTAAAAAACAACGTGGAGACGCTGACGGGTGACATGACCCGTGTACATGGGATGACGGATATCTAGTCCTGCGCAGCATTCAATCTAGTGTCAGGAACAACGACATCAGACGTATGGAAGTTCGACTTAGAGATTTGTGTAGGCAGAAGTAGTCAAGTCGGCGGAAATCCACTGCCGGATGTTGGCGCAGTATGGAGCAAGCGTCATGAATCAGCGAATGATGTCTGAATTGGTAGAAGGCTTTTAAACGGAAAAAACAAGGGTAATTGAGGAAAGCCGAACTGGTTGCCCATCAACATGGCGCACGGAAGAACAACACATCCAGAGGAAGGATGCATTGATCGGGGAAGACAGACGAATCACTTTAGCGCAAGTGGCGGGAAATCGTGGGCATCTGTTGTCGTAAAGTGTGCACGGTTTAGATGTTCAAATATTATATAGTTTTATAATTTTGTACAGATTTTGTACTGGATAACGGCTTGGAATGAGAAATTGGAGAACCGAATTACAGTTGAGTTCACTACATTCGCTTATGCACAAGTATCGTGGGAAAGGAATGGACCCATCTAGTCTCCTAAATAGCAGGATAGACTGTGACCTATAGCTTTGGTTGGCAAATAATCTACAACAAGAAAGAAACGGCCACCTAGTCAGTCCTGATCACCGAAGAGTGTATCACGTATGGGTTGAACAGCAGCGTTGACTGGGATCTCTAACAGCCTGCTGCAGAAAGAAACGGCCGCCTACTGCGGGAAAATCTTCTTCCTAGTTAGTCATGAATCGAAAGAGACATGATCGACCAATCGTGTATCACGTTTGGTTTGGATAGCAGGACAGACTGGATCCTATAGCCTTGGTTGGCAACCAGTCTACCGCTGAAAGTAACGGCAACCTACTACGGGAAAATCTTCTTTTTACTTAGTCATGAATCGAAAGAGACATGATTGCCACAGCGTGTATCACGTATAGATTGAATAGCAGGATAGACTGCTATATGGCTGGTAACCAGTCCACCGTAAAAAGAAACGGTAACCTACTGCGGGAAAATCTTCTGCCTAGTCAGTCATGAATCAAAAGAGACATGATCTCCCAATCGTGTATCACGTATTGATAGAAAAGCAGGACACGCCGTGTCCTATAGCCTTGGCTAATAACCACTCTACTGCAGAAAGAAAGAGTAACCTACTGGGGGTAAAATCTGCCTCGTCAGTCATAAATCAAGAATGTAACAAGATCATTCAAGCGTGTATCACGTATGTGTTGAATCGCAGGACGGACTGGGTCCTTTAGTCTTGATTGCGGAAAAATGTTCTTCCAAGTCAGTCATGAATCGAAAGAGACATGATCGCCCAAACCTGTATTTCTTATTAGTTAAATAGTAGGGATGACTGCGTCCTATAGACTTGATTGGTAACCAGTCTACCACAGAAAGAAACGGAAACACTGCAGTAAAATTTTAGCCTAGTCAGTTATGAATCGAAAGAGACATGATCACCTAAGTGTGTATCACGTATGAACAGCAGCGTTGACTGGGCCCTCTGGCCTTGGTTGGAAACCAACCTAACGCTGAAAGAAAGGGCCTCCTAGTCAGTCATGAATTTGAAAAAGACATGGTCACCCAATTGTCTCACTTATGGGTTGAATAGCAGCATTGACTGGGCCCTCTAGTCTTGGTTGGAAAACAGCTTAACGCAGAAAGAAACGGCCACCTAGTGAGTGATGAATTTGAAAGAGACATGATCATGCAAGTGTGTCTCACGTATGGGTTGAAAGGCAGCGTTGACTGGGCCCTCTAACTTTTTTTGGAAACCAGCCAAACGCAGAATGAAAAGGCCGCCTGCTGCGTAAAAATCTTCTGCCTAGTCAGTCTTAAATCGAAAGAGGAATGATCGCAAAACCGTGTAGCACGGATGGGTCGAATGGAAGGACAGACTGGGCCCTTTAGCTTTGGTTGGCAACCAGTCTACCACAAAAAGAAACGGAAATTTATCGCGGGAAAAACTTCTGCCTAGTCTGTCATGAATCGAAAGAGACATGGCATCACCCAATTTGTGTATAACGTATGGCATGGAACTGACAGACTGAAAATCGCCGAATCTCATTAATTCGAATTAATCTGAACGACATATTTGCACAATGACAGAAATCACTTATAAATAGATATCGTGTTAACGCATTAATCTATCGTTTGATCCGTAAATAGACCGTTGAACGATTGGTACCAATAGGCGTTATGTAATGTTGTATGATCCTAGACAACTGAGGATCCTGAGGTCAATAGGAAGAAGCTGTTTCCAACGTCAACGCAATCTTCAGGCATGATGACTGCGTCGAAGCCTGAAAGCATTTACATACGCTCTAAATTTGACAATGAGCACTCTTAACCGGCATACCTTAAAACTATATTTTTATCATATATAATAAAGTCTAAATAAATAATTTAATATATATATATATATATATATATATATATATATATATATGAATTAAAGATAAATAAATATAGACACAAGCAACCATATATGCGTGCGATCACGCGCATATATAAATATTTTATTTAATTTTTTTAGTATCAACAAAACAATGTTTAATGTGATAATACTGAGCTATAATGTATATATTAATAAATATATATATGCGACTCGGAGTTTGATGTTCTGTACAATCTTCAGGCACTTGTGAGGGTGACAGCAGTTCATCACCATTTTTGCGCATATATATATATATATATATATATATATATATATATATATATATATATATATATATATTTATATATATATATTTGGTTGATAGATGTGAGTTTGAGGCCCTGGGTTTCACGCTTTTGCGTGAAACCCAGACAAACATTTAATAGAGTTTGTCTGACGATCGCAAAAGCGTGAAACCTAGGGTTACAAACTCACATCTATCCAACCAAATATGTTAGCTCTATCTCTGATATTGAGCGCTTTCTAATAAGTACCGCGCATATAATATATAAATAATTATACATATATATATTTATTTACATTTATATACACTTTTTACATATATATATATATATATATATATATAAATTGGGATCTTAAGGTCGAATTTGTGGAGCTTCTTTCTTTTTAAGATAGATAATTTCCGCGATCCCCCTACCACTACTCGGTCTCTGTATTAATTATTCAACCGCTATCTTTGTTAAATATTAAATTTTAAACCTCTAGTTCCGGAACTAATTACAGTTCACCGTCTGGGTTGAATAACTGATGTACTTGGCGTCAGTTGAATTAGACTAAACTCATGAGGTAATTTTGAATCCCCTGTTGTCTAATATATATATGCTCAGTTATAATAAATACATTGAGCTCTTTTTGTGGATCAATTTTAATATTTTATATGATTAGGTTCCACTTGGATTATATACCAATGGATATATATATATATATATATATCAAGTATGAGGTGCAGTTAAATTTACATTACATGAATCATTCATACAAAAAACAGATATAGAAGTTAATGATTTAAATGGCGAGAATACATCTTCGCAAACTATTTTAATGAAGTACATTGACCCCGAACCTATATATGAATGTTATGATCCCTGTTTATAAATTCCAGTTGCATAAGGTCTTTTTTAGTTTTTTTACAAACTTTCATCTGTTCCTACAGACATCATCAGATATGGAAATAGATTTGTTTATGGTTTTTTACTTCTCGTTAATAACAGGACAACGAAAAAATAGGTAATCCGAAATATGTTTTTAGAAATGTGTTATTGTTAATTGTAAGAAATTTTTTTTTTTGGAGCGTGCGGTCGCAACGGTGAGGTTGAATTTTAAATTTTAAGATTGTTCGTTTTTGTACTAATATGGTAATAGGAGAATTCTTTTGTAATGGTAGGTTTTTCAGTCCATGTGGCATGAACTAAATTGTTCAATAAATACAGGAATGTCACAGTTATTATCCGAAAGTTGCACGTTGGATCAGATATTTTAATATCAAGTATGAGGTGCAGTTCAATCTGTTTTTTGTATGAATGATTCATGTTATATATATATATATATATATATATATGTGTGTGTGTGTGTGTGTGTGTGTGTGTGTGCATTCGGCTCTGCCTTCGTATTCGACGTATGAGGGCCAGGTAGTCTACGTCACACCAGCACCTTTGATTTGACTATAGTGAATTTTTTTTTTGTGTAGAACCATCCTCACTTTTTGAAGGGCTGAATACAGAGACATGGTGCACTACGTACCACAAGGTCACCAAACGACCTTCTGCATGTTTTGAATTCAGAGTTGTCTTTCTCGTATACCAGTTGCCATCAAAGGCTATAGAAGCCAGTTTGCCTTTCTATTTACCCGTAGAATTATGGAGAAGAAGAGGATTCATACCTCTTCCAAGGGTATTAGCATGTAAGTGAATGTAATGTATTTGACTGGAATTCGAACTCGACTCTCCGACTCCTCAATCCAACCCGCTATCCATTACCTCAGCGTGCCTCCTCTTTTAATATATATATATATATATATATATATATATATATATATATATATATATATATATATATATATATATATATATATAAAAGGCAGGATGTGTCTGTGTGTGTGTGTGTGTGTGTGTGTGTGTAACGAATGCACGGCCGCAATTTTCGACGGATTTGCACCAAAATTTACATGCACCTGCTCCAAGTTAGCGGGAAGACCAAGACCGACTTTGCATTTCCCAACTCCCATCGATAGTGGAAATAATCGATTTTTTCATGCTTTTACGGCAGTTTTCATGTAGTTTGCGGCCATTTTCTACTGGCCAGAGTGAGAGCCTATAGCTGGCTGCCACGAATAGGCAGGAATATTCTATTGGCCAGCGTGAGAGCCAACAGCTGACTGACACGAATGTTAACTAGCATGCTAGCATGCAAAAGAAATTGATAGCTGCATTCGTCACAAATAGGAAAAATTTAAATATGCATGGCACTTTACTCCAATTGGCTCATTCGCTTGCTTAAATTCAACGTTGATTCTGATTCCGCAGAACTGGGTTGGGTGTGAAAAAGTATTTGTTGTTAACATTCTTTTTTCATTCAGTTTTTCCAGTTACGAGTTCTTTTTTAAAACTGATCGTTTTGTGTTCATTTTGTTTAGTTCTTTTTTTCGTATACAGATTTAATGTTGAGTATAGACCTTAGAAAAAATTCTCAGTATGAGATAGACAAGAAGTAAGGCATGTAGCAACATCAGCATGGCAAAGGACACTCCTTTAAAGGCAAGGAAGGGCAAAAATATTTTAAGTCAAGTGATAGCGATTGCTGTATGAGTCGTTTGATTTTTGAATCAAGCACGGACAACGCTGGTCCATACTGCTAATATATATATATATATATATATATATATGGACGTGGTTTAATGGTTAGAAAGCTTGTCTTGCTAGATCAATTACGACTGAGTAGTGAGGTCGATCCTCACTGGGTGCCTCATACTTTCGGCCTTGTGCCACGTCTAAACTGTGCTCAGAGAATCACTATATATACATATATATGTGTGTGTGTGTGCATGTGTGTGTCTGTATGTGTGTGTGTGTGTGTGTGTGTGTGTGTGTGTGTGTGTGTGTGTGTGTGTGTAAATAGGCCAGCCAGTAATTCATTTCGTCGGAATTCCCAGGGATTCTTTATCTATAAACCATGAAGTAACCACGACCCCCTGGGGAAATATTTGTGCAATTTCTTGTCTACTCGGATATCTTTGCATCGTGAGTTCTTCGAATCCTGAAAGACTTCATGTAAGAGCAAATGGTGGTTGGTACCCCAGAGATTCTGGGGTCCGACCCTGGTACCCACAGTCTTTCATCTCTATGGATCCATGTGCGATGAACTGATAGGTCAGATGTTTACCAACTCTCACGTGACTAAGAAAGCTTCTTACGTAGGTTTAAATAGCTGTTCTCAATGGTTAAGTTCCACGATCGAGAAAGAAGAAAATTTTTGGTTGTGATCGATATTTGGAATTCAGAGACATTGTGTTTGTTTTGGTAGGTTTTGTATGCTTCTACTGTAAGATATGTTGGAATTGGTGAATAACAGACATTACTTTGTGACCAATTCTCATACCAATTCTGAGATTGAAGGATTCTACACTTATGAGTAAATACATTGCATATTTAGGTTAGGATGGGAAACCCCATGAATACCGGAAAGGTCGATTATAATTACTGACCTTAAGAAACTTACTTTTTCCGGAAGACTATTTTAAGAGAAATGTTTGATCAAATTTCAACTACTTGACTTGCTTAACGGTCAATAAATGCAGAATGTTTCATTATAAGGAAACGTCTAGTATTACAATTACCATTACCATATGTGTCCTTCTGCTATAAAACGTCTTATAATTAAAGAAGAACATGTATGACATTCTCATAATTAAAGAAGAACATGTATTACTTTCTCATAATTAAAGAAGAACATGTATTACTTTCTCATAATTAAAGAAGAACATGTATTACTGTTTTATAATTACAGAAGAACATGAATTACTTTCTAATAATTAAAGAAGAACGTGTATTGCCCTCTTATAATTACAGAAGAACATTTATTACTTTCTTATAATTAAGGAAGTACGCGTATTACTTTCTCATAATTAAAGAAGAACGTCTATTACTTTTTTTATAATTAAAGAAGAACATGTATTACTTTCCTACAACGATTGAGGAAAAATAATAATTTGAGGACAAGATGAGATGATACTTGGTGTTGATTTTGAGATGATTTGTGTGCTTCTAATATAAAAAAAACTTTTGTAATTAAAGAAGAACGAGTATTACTTATTAGCCTAGTGTCGTCCAACAATTTAGAAGGAAGGAGACAAAACTGCGGTCGACATTTGGAATTCTGGGAATCTTTTATTCATTTTGGTATGCTTTGTGTGCTTCTACCATAAAACTCTTTCTAATTAAATAACATGTATTGCATTTTGACCGACTCTCGTAGCAAGAATAAGGAGACTGTGTTGACGATAATCTTGATAATTTCCTGTTCATTGTGCTTCTATTATAAAAAAAAACCCTTTCTAGTTAAAGAAGGGCAGCTAGTTTTTTTTCACCGAACATCGTACAACGATTTAGAAGGGAACGTAATGTTTTCAGGATTATATTTTGAATTCTGCCACTTGTCTATTTTGGTACATTTTTAGGGGGCTTCTGTTATTAAATATATTATAACCCGTGGAAAAAGCCAAAATTTTTTCGTTTTTTTTCCGATGATCATACGAAAATTGAAGAGTTTATTTAAAGGACCTAATTTTGAATCAGGATACAGTTGTTTTAATATTGTTAAGCTACGTGTGCTTATACTGTTGTAAAGAAAGAATAGGTATTCATTTTTAGCCCACACTCGAAGGAGGAAAGAGAACAAAGGGGATGGGATTGAGAACAAGATTAGAAGTCCTAAGATATATTTTGGAATAATTTGCGCGATTGTACGACTAAATCAATTCAAATTAGAAAAGCAAAAAAAATGATTTGCCAACTGACCTTCGCATTTATATATAAACTAGCTGCATGGCCCGGCGTTGACCGTGCTTGATTCAAAAATCGTATGACTCATACAGCAATCGTTATCACTTTACTTAAAATATGTTTGCCCTTCCTTGTCTTTAAAGGAGTGCCCTTTGCCGTGCTGATGTTGCTATATGCCTTACTTCTTGCCTATCTCACACTGCGAGTTTTTCTAAGCTCTATACTAAACATTAAATCTGTTTCGAAAAAAGAACTAAACAAAATGAACACAAAACGATCAGCTTTAAAAAATGACTCGTAACTGGAGAAACCGAATGAAAAAAGAAAAAGTACTTTTTCACACCCAACCCAGTTCTGCGGAATCAGAATCAACGTTGAGTTTAAGAAAGCGAATGAGCCAATTGGAGTAAAGTGCCATGCAGATTTAAATTTTTCCCACTTGTGACGAATGCAGCTATCGATTTTTTTGCATGCTAGCGTGCTAGTTAACATTCGTGTCAGTCAGCTGTTGGCTCTCACGCTGGCCAATAGAATCTCCCTGCCTATTCGTGGCAGCCAGCTATAGGCTCGCACTCTGGCCATTAGAAAATGGCCGCAAACTACATGAAAACTGCCGTAAAAGCATGAAAAAATCGATTATTTCCACTATCGATGGAAGTTGGGAAATGCGAAGTCAGTCTTGGCGTTTTCGCTAACTTGGAGCATGTGCATGTAAATTTTGATGCAAATCCGTCGAAAATTGCGGCCGTGCATTCGTTACACACACACAGACACACACACACACACACATATACTGCCTTTTATCGATAGAGATGTGAAAAATTTCAGATAGATTATATCTATAAAAGGGAAATATGAATAAAGACGTAAGGAATATTTATCTTAGCTGACACGAAGTCACACGTGTGGAGAAATAAAGGTTCTGTCTTTGATCCAAAGCATACAAGCTGATCTGTGAAGCATGATGAAGTCAGTGCCATGGCAGGGTCTTGCATGACTGCTTCTGGAACAGGCCCATTCATCTTTATTGATGATGTAATTCATGATGATAGCAGCAGATTGAATTCAGAAGTTTACAGAAACATTTTGTCTGCAAATTTACAGAGAAATGCATCGAAACTAATCGGGCGGAAGTTTATCATGCAGCATGACAATGACACAATACATGCTGTCAACATAACAAATGTTTTCATCAGGGTAAAAACAGTTTTAGACTGGCGAAGTCGATTCTGATCTCTTGTCGTATTTATCTTTTGATCTTAAACCAAAATTTCTTCAGTGAACAAAAACAATAGAATTGTCCTTGTTGTCTCAATACCTTTGGAGGGGACTGTATATAAATATATGTGCATATATATGAATAAAAATCATGAAAATTATATATTGGGAAAAATTACTACTATACGAAATCAAAATATATGACAACAAAAAATTAAAAAGAATACGGTTAAATACATATTCAAAACATATAACACATAAATCAATATCAATGCAAAATAATTTAAACACATATACACACGCACATATATATGTGTGCGTGTATGTGTGTGTGTGTGCGTGTGTGTGTGTGTACTGGCTGTAACAGCAAAATTGTCCAAGTCGTGTAACAGCAAAATTGTCTAAAAGCTTTGAACCGTTGTACCTTAGAAATGATTAAATATATCTTATTGAAATTATCCAAGATTTATATGACATTATTGTACTCTACTTTGATCAATAGGAATGTATAATTACTCTCTAAGCTTGACAGAAGAATCATGATGTAAACGATCATAAATAAAAATGACATGTTCATCATTAATTAATCATAGCTAAGGATCGAAATCTCATGATGTATTGAAATAGCGTTTAAATACACACACACATATACACACACACATGAACTATCATAGCTGGACCTCCATTTTTCACGTGGCAAACGTCTTATAAATTGGATCATTTCTAATTGATCAGTTTCGCTCTAATTTGAAATGATTCTTCTTCCAGTTTTCATCTCTGCTGTTCACACTTTTTTAAACTTATTCACCGTTTTCTTGAAGGTTTTGAATGGACATTGAAGATGGACCCAAGAGTATGAATGTTGGTACCATTCCTAAGGGTTTGAATGATCTTTTTCCTCTCACCATTGATCATTTAGGAAGACTGTGGAGCTGACACAGAACGATTTTTACCTGTTCTCTTTCTAGCAAAATGACTCAAAGTGTCTTCCCGTGATTCTTACGAAAAAATGGTGTCAAAATGGCTAAACGTCTTATCTGAAAACCTGGAAAAAATCTCATTTACTTTAGTGGTTATTCAGATATAAAGCATTTTGTTGGATGAGCAATTATGCTGTCATACGATTTGCACAATTTTGCAGTTACTCCAGTCTATCTATCTATCTATCTATCTATCTATCTATCTATCTATCTATCTATATACATATATATATATATATATATATATATATATATATATATATATATATATATATATATATATATTTCAACCAACCCTTTCATAACACTGGTAGCATCAGATACGCTCTTTTAGCATCTTCATTCCACAGCCGACAAGAAAGAAATGGATTGAAATATATTTTGAAAATAAAATCACACATTGAAAGGCTAAACAGGTCTTTGTGTTTAGTTAGAGAGTCTAATTACCGTAGGGAGACGTCTAACAACAACATTACTCGCAAGAGTAAGTCCAACTTCTTTGTTCATTTCTTATCTCGTTGAAAAAGGAGGCAGACCTGTCCGAAGATGCCGATTTTAATATCTTTCTTTTCGTGCTTCATTTAGTCAATTTTCTGCCAATATCGTTATCATTTTGTTGGCTTTTTATTCCTCAAATGTGATATATATATATATATATATATATATATATATATATATATATATATATATATATATATATATATATCGTTTAGGATATATATATATATATATATATATATATATATATATATATATATATATATATTCCTAAACTGAAATTATATATAATGTATAATAACGGTCAGTATCCACCAGCATCTGATGGTTGTGTATGGAAATGAAACTCTGAGTACTACTAATGGTGTGTGTTATATAGGAATAAAGTGTCGCTGCCGACACTTGTATTTGAACAGAGATTGTCAGTGAACAAACGCAGGTAATCTCTTTATTAAACTAAATACATAACGTGACGATAGAGAAAATGGATATGTAGTGGAAGTAGCATGACGTCTGATGTATTCGCTATTCCTAGTTTTTCCTCTATACTATTCACTATACTATTTCATTACGAAAGTGACAACGACTAATCGTTGGCAGATGTGTTGAAGTTTCACATATAAACACACTCTCAAAGAACTAAAAGAACAACAACCAATAAAACTTTCAAAATGACCATGTAAGGAATTCTTAGTTAGGAATCTGCCATCCTCTATTTTAAAAACAACTTGAAAGAGGCCGTTTGAACAACACAAGGACTGACCAAAATTAACGATAAAAACCAAAGAAAACTACAGAGGTCACTTTCGTCAGAAACACTTATTCACTTCTGTAGTTCACTGCTACTAACAAGCCTGAATTCTTTTTCTCCTGATGATGGTCATGCTGGCCGAAACTAGTCGAGGAACCTAAATGAAATAATAAAACAAAAACTTATTAATATACAACCCAGTGTGTCTAGAAATTTTATTTTTTTAATATTTTCATTGTTAAATACAATATATATATATATATATATATATATATATATATATAAAGAACAGTAAGATATGTAATCCGGTGTTCATATAGAAATTTTTATTTTTACAACATAGTGTTCGATGTAAATTTACAGAGCATTAATATTATAAATTAATTGATTTCAAATATGTTTTTTCGCTGCACAGTTCTAACCATGTTTCAAAAAATTTTATATATATATATATATATATATATATATATAGAGAGAGAGAGAGAGAGAGAGAGAGTTAAATTAGATGAATTTACATTAACCAGATAAAAAAGGCTTAGACAGAAGCGTCTATCTTTTTAAATTTGGATTTTTTTTAATATAACTATAACAAAAACATTTCGATTTCATTTTTGCCTTGAAAAAGTCGGAAGACGAAACGCGTCGGCAAAATCTATGATTTTCTTCCAGTTGTCACTTTATACCATATATATATATATTGTTGCCCGCAAAATGACTGATTCGCTGTATCACAGCTCATAAGTGTGGTTGGACATCCGGTTAGCTTCAAGCCGGGATCGAAACCAAACTGATTCGGCAACAGCCGGAGATTTTCCACCTAAGCCAACGGGGCACTGTTGAAAAAAAAGGCGAACTTTTACGTACTGTGTGTGTGTGCGTGTGATTCTTTTAATAGATTCTAGCGGAATCTCAAATCTTCAGTAGCTGTTTTAACGATTTTGCTACAGTGCCATCTCATCTCATGTTTTTGTCCAATTTGGCTATTTTTGATGTCTTCACCAATCTAAGTGGCGAAGTTGAGGATTAAGTCGTCACTGCGAAGCTAAAAGCTTTTAAAAAATTCAACAAATAAATTCAAAAAGTTTTTAAACAATTAAATGTTGCATGAAGGAAATCCTGCACTTAAAATCCAATTGTTCGTGAAAGAAATTCCTTAAAATGACATGCCAAGTTTATTCACGCTATTTATTTAAACAAAAAATAAATAAATAAATAAATATAAATATAAAAGAAAAGAGCTTACTGGCTTTAATCCGGCTAAACCGCTGACAAAAGATTAAAATATTATTTTCTCTTAGCAGGTTCAAATCCGTTCTTTCGTTTTAAAACAACTTATAAAAAGTACACGCCTTTTTTTATTTTAATTCATTGTCACACGCATTAGCAACCAAAAATGACTGTTTAGCAAATATATTCTTCGCATTCAACTTCTTCCGTTATTCGCCATCAGTACACTAAAACCGATTTTCTAATAAAATTATATATATATATATATATATATATATATATATATATATATATATATATATATATATATATGTAAAGAAAGAACAGCAAGATATATAATCCGGTGTTTTTAGATATTTTTATTTTACAAAATAGTGCTCAATGTAAATTTACAGAGCATTAATATTATAAATTAATTGATTTAAAATATGTTTTTTTCGCTACACAGTTCTAACCATGTTTCAAAATGGAAGCTAAAAGCTCCGAATTTAATTTTGTGATTAAATTAAAGTCATTAGTTCCATTTCATCCTTAGCTGTGTATTTAAAACCCAGTAATTTTAAAAGTTACTCCAAAATTTGCTTGAGGATGAAATGGAACTAATGTCTTTAATTTAATCACAAAATTAAATTGGGGCTTTTTAGCTTCCATTTTGAAAAACATTGTTAGAACTGTGTAGCGAAAAAAACATATTTTAAATCAATTAATTTTATATATATATATATATATATATATATATATATATATATATATATATATATATATATATATATATATATTGGTTTGAACAACGATGCCACTAATGCCTAAGGATTCTTTTATGCTTTAACAAACAAAGAATTCCACTTTTAACCAAGAATTTTCACAATGAAAAAGAGACCTGAAGCAACAGAAATGTAAATTTACAAAAGGATACAGAAAATAACATGGACCGGACATGTGAGAAATGACGAAGTTTTGGAGAAAATGAAAACAAAAACAGAAATTTAACATCAGGAACCAAAAAATATTTTTACACATATTGGTGTGGGGTGGGTTTCTGTTGCCAAAAGCAGGTAAAATATCTATATAAACATATGTCCAAAAGGCCATCGTTGTAGCTCAATACAGCAGCCGATAAGAAATGTTCAAAATGTCTTCCGTT
Organism: Acanthosepion pharaonis; assembly: GCA_903632075.3. NCBI lineage: Eukaryota > Metazoa > Mollusca > Cephalopoda > Sepiida > Sepiidae > Acanthosepion > Acanthosepion pharaonis. The sequence continues at coordinate 1,913,933 of CAHIKZ030005072.1, forward strand.
TCTACACACGCATGCACCCGTCGGATCAAAGACAGGCGGACCCTTTCAAATATATCCTAAGGTTGAACGAATGGTTTTACACGCTTACATGACACGTTGATGAAGCGTCTCTGAATTAATAATATCTCATACATAAACCAATTGTTTTACGTGGCCCGAGAGATAAAAATCCAAAGGATTGTGGTCGGGGGAACGCGCAGGCCATGGAATCGGTTCTCCCCTAGCTTTCTGTCTTTCATGATAGATTTCAGTCAGTGCATCGCAAACAGTAGGGGTCTTCATATTAGCAGGGGTACATCATCTCGCATGTTCATTCGCAAAATTAATTACTATGGAAACGGCTGAGGCGGCCATTTTGATAAGGGGCCTAAGACTTAATTTTTATCCACATATCCGTCACCTTCGGAACGAGGTCAAGCCGAGGTTGGGTCGGGGTATCCATTTCAAAGCGAATGATGGCATTCATGTGTGCACATCGTCTGGTCAGTCACAGCGAAAGATAGCTTTTGGCACCATAATATGTCGTTAAGTGTCTAGAGAATTTTGTTTTATCTTATTTTTCCTAAAAGGCTGTTCCGTACAGTAGTAATTAATTTTGCGAATGAACATGCTTATAAAGACGCCTATTTATCAAATTTTCGCTTGAGGTTGAAACAGGGCTTGATACTTTAATTCATTTTAATTTTAATAATTATATTCAGGTTTTCGGCTCTCGTTTTTGAAAAATGAAAATTCTTATGTAGCGAGGGAATCATATTTTTTTAAAAGAATAATTATAATTTAAGTTCTACTTCTGTATGGAGCACTGTTTTTTTGTTTGTTTGTTGTTGGGTTTTTTTTTAAATAAAAACAAAAATACTAAAGAACTCCGGATTATTTACCTAACGTGTTCTTTCCTATTTTTCTGCATACATATACATATATACATATATACATATATATATATATATATATATATATATATATATATATATATATATATATATATATATACATACACATACATATATATATATATACATACATACATATATATATATATATATATATATATATATATATATATATATATATATATATATATATATATATATTAAGGCTGTTGGTGTCCGTTGTATTTTACATCCGCCCACATAGGGTAGGGTTTGTTTTTTCTCCATTAGCTTATATATTTCATTTTGTTGTTGTTGTTGTTGCTTTTGAGATAATCGGTGATATTATGTAAAGTCCTTTGGTGTCGGATATTGTCAGATTAACGCATTTTCTTCCCGGTGAATCGCTTTCTCCCTTAATCAGCCTCGTATTCCTTAAGTCCAAGTCGTGATCAGATATCATACAGGTGAACTCCCAGTGCACTTCAAGTATTCTTATCTCTCCAATGCACATGTAGTTTATTTTGTTTTTTTCTGGATGTTTTGACTCTGCATACGATTAGGCATTTTGTACAATCCGCTTCTGTCCTGTTGTTGCTATCTCGTTTGGTGTTAATTATGTCCCCTATTGTTATTTCGAAATGGTGCTGCTGAATTTTAAGTTAAGTCTGGAAAAGCTACACTCAATGGTGACTGCTGTGGAGTTGGTAGATTGTGTCTACTATTTTTTTATGTTTGTTGGGATCATTATCATTCGTGGAGTTTTGTATTTTTCTTATCTGGATTTTATAAGGATATTTGACATTGTACAGGAAGTAATTCGTGTACTGAATATAAAATCCAGAATATTCCTATCATTATACTTACGATCTCTTAGATTCTATAGTCACCAATTCCAGCTCGAGAAAGACAAATACATTAAAAATATATTAAAACTAACCCAGCGCACGCGCACTCACATACACGCTCGCACAGAGACCCATACAAACACACGCACGCACGCACACACACACACACACACACACACACACACACACACAGCGTTTCACCCCAAGCAAGGCGAGAAGACACTAGGACGCAAGGGGTTACAGAAAATTTGGAGCAAGATCAGATAGGAGTGATAGAGGAAAGGATGAGGAGAAGGATAGTGGATAGATCAAGGCAACTGGAGATGTCGATTGACATTACATTTAAATAGCTGGAGATTATAGCTCTCAGGGAAACTGGAATAAGAAAAGGGAGTTCCACAAGCGAGAGGTGCGAGACATGAAGCTCTTAATGTCGTTTTTTGACGTTAAAAAATACGTCAAAAAACGACATTATTACGTCATTATTTTTGCACCAACCTAATAATACTCATCCACTAGTGGGGGGGGGATAATATTTGAAATTTAATATATAATATGGAAAAAAAACAATAGGAGTAAAATAAATAAAAATCAACCTATAAAATAAGAAAAAAAAATGAATGAAAGGTGTCTTTAGAATAAAGGAATTTAAGGGTGCTTTTAGAATTAGAATAGATAACGCTGTATATAAAAAAAACTAATATATAAATATTTTAATTAATTATTTAAGTAATAAGATATATAAAATTAATGTAACATATAAAATATTACCAAAAACAACAAAATTAATATATTTAGTGCAAAAATAAAAGCAAAAACAAAAAAAAAATTAAAAAACCCTTAAATACTACAATAAATATTCAGATGCCACTTCATCAAACTCATAAAACAATATATGTCAGTAAGATAAACTTCAATGCTACATATCAGTATTATATATTAACATATGCACCACATATTAAATATTAAAAAGCCCCATAATATTAATAAATATCTAAATACTTAAAATTAGATATACAAATTTATTAAGCATACATATACGTAAAAATATATAAAATTGGGTTTATATAAACATCATAATTACGTTTTCTTACATAATCATAAATTAACTCATAAGTTTTATTAAGATATATTATTATAATATAATGTTGAAAATATAATACTATATGCAAAGAATAAATAAGGATAATTCAATGAAGATACTTTAAGGTAAGAAAATAGAAAAATAGTGTCAATAAGGGTAATATTAAAGATATATTGATAGTCACCAAGAATTAATAGTAATATAGGAACAGAGAAAAGATATTTTTGTAAAAGGTAACGGACGATAAATTTGGGAAAGATATATAAAGAAAGAATGAGAAGTGTAATTGTCAAAGATAGCAGTTCTTGTACTTGTTAAAGGATAACAGTTCACTCAAATTCAGTTAGGGCTGAAATGAAGCAGGAATTCACAGGTAATATCCAAAGGATGACAATTCATGCCAGCTCGATAAGAGTCTAGATAAGTTTAACTCTACTGCGTTGACGGCATTTAGAAATCAATTCGTTCCTTTGGTTTAAAAGTATATTTGGAATTCCAAATTTAACAACCCTAATTTCTCCTGTAGGCATAGATTGTATCTACCTTTAAAACTACTAGAAGTGTGGGCAAACCCTATGATTTTCCAGCCAGTCTGAAGGTTCAGTTCTTTCTCCGTCAATTCCCAAAATGTTTTGCAAAGTACAGTTTGGAACTTCAATTTTGGGTTGGAAAATGAGTGCCGATGGTATATAGACGTTGCTTCCATTCACCCGAGGAAATTCCAGTATAAATATTGTGGTTGCTCTTGTTCCCTTTAGGGTCAATGGTTGCCTGGTAAATTACATTAGAGGCTCTGCATTTTCCTCCTACAGGACAAAGTTCACTATTTCTAAAATTACATGGGGTATCCATTCTAGGTAACTTGTCGATGCCATAATATTTATTAAGAATGACCTTATCATGGGAATCAATAATTTTATACATATTTGTACAGTAATAGCTTATTTTAATCGTTTTTCTATTGAAGACTCTACTTAGGGAGTGGTTATTTTTAAATGTGTATTCATGAGTTTAAAGAACACTTGTCCGATGTTAATTTTGTATAACCTACAGAAACGAGAGCTGAACCATTATAATCGTTCTTTTTCTAATTCTACGTTTATCATTACTCTTATCTATATTAACATTACTTATAGGGTTCAAGTAGGAAAGTTTATTTTTAAAACCACTTTTTTGGAGTGCGCTATCGTACAATACTTTGTTTTTTTGTTAAAAATATATTTATTAGAGGAAAGTTTACTAATCCTAGTTTCAACAGCGATAAGTGTCTGCCTTAAAATAATGCCAGTGGTTCGAGTCTACGTTAATGTAGTTAAGAGTTACATAATCTTTATTGTAAGGTTTAAAGTTTCTGGTGTTCAGGTTAAGAGTGATATACAAATAATCTAAAATTTTTAGGTTAAATGAAATATCTATCTTGAACCACAGAAACATGAAAGCATTAAAAAAATTATCTGTAGTTTAATAATGAGTAGACCATTACTATTAGGAACATAAATTAATCAATCGTTTCTATACCTGGGCCGTAACAGAGACTCCCATTGGAACTTCAAAGTCATCATTCTTGAATTTAATCCAGGTGGAATTGTTAAATGTCAAGTGTAATTTCCTGGCAGTAAGAATAATACTAATTTCATCATTTTTTTTTTATTTCCATATAGTTTTTTGCAAAGTTAATGCAGTCAACCAATAGATGTTTAGATATAGATGAATAAAAAATAATTCTTTTCTATTCTTCACCTTCTTTTTTCCCCTTTCTTTCTTCCTTTCTCTCTTTTACCTGTCTAGCCCTTTTTTTAATTCAATAATTTATCATCAATTGGCAGTTTTTAAAATCCTGTAAATTTAATTTTACAAGGTGAAAATGATCATTTACATAATGATATTTTAATTTCGATTGGAATATATAATATATATATATATATATATATATATATATATATATATATATACGGAATGGACAAAATCTGACAATTATTTTATATATATTATTGTTATATCTTATTTATATAGACACAAATATTTAAATAAATTCTCTCTTTATAATAAACAGTATTACATGTCTGAACATCCGAGAAATTTTCAGAGTCAATTAGTGTTCCCGTGTTCAGGCCGGTGAATTTTCTTTCTGCTGTTTATTATAAATAGAGCATTTACTTAAATATTTGTGTCTATATAAATAACGTATAATATATATATATATGTGTGTGTGTTTTGGACAATAAAAAGTCTTGAAAAAACTATTTTTTTTAAATTTTCAAACACACTGGGTTGTGTATTAATATTTTGGTGTTTTATCATTTCGCTAAGGTTTTCGACGAGGTTCAGCCAGCATGGCCATCACCAGGAGAAAAATAAAATGCGAGAAAAAGAAGTGAAGACTGTTCATGAAGAAAATGAACTTTATCTGTAGTTTTTATTTGTTTTTGGGTTGTTTTTGCCGTTAATTTTCGTCAGTCAAACAGGTCCTTTCAAGCCTTTTTTTTAAGATAGAGGCTGGGGAGATTCGTTAAGGTGTCTTCTCTAGGTTTGGAAATTGCTTTATTTATTTGATTGTATATATATATATATATATATATATATATATATATATATATATGTGTGTGTGTGTGTGTGTGTGTGTGTGTGTGTGTGTGTGTGTGGAGCGATAGATAGATAGATAGATAGATAGATAGATAGATAGATAGATAGATAGATAGATAATTTCATGCACCATTAACTTATTTTTGTTTACTATAAAACATTGAAAGTAAATGATAAACCTGATTTCAGTTCTTTTATTTTAATCTAAATATCAGCCCGCATATCCGGACTTTGTAACCAATTCCTCATATCCGGAAAGACTTCTTAGTCCGGTTGTCAGGGATTCTACTGTATGTCGAAATGAATTTTTTTATTAGCTCATAAATACAGCGTGGTGTTTAATAAACCTAAGATTTTCTCGTCTGCAATTTATTAATTCATTGTCTATCTCTGTGACTTGGTGAAATTTTATCTGCAATTATTAACAATTTTGATTAATCATTTCTCTTATTAAATGATCTTTTATTGAAACCCCAGGAGAAATGTGTTATATTTCAATGTTGCATACTGCAATTCCAATTAAATACACCTGCATTAGAAATACTGGTTTTAATTGGCCAAAAATTAAATTAAATTAAATTTCGTTTTGACACAATAGAATTCATTAGATTGAGTCCTTTTCTGACAACCAATTGCAATGACGAATGTCTCATTCCTAACTATTTCTTAAATATATCATAACAGGCGATGAATAATGGGTTGCATACAAGAATGTACAGCACAAAATGCACTGGCTTGATCAAGACATACCTATACAGTCAATCAGCCAGTTAAGTGCTATACATGATCAACTCTTGGAGGATCATGTTTCATTCGATTCATGACTGACTATGCCGAAGATTTTTCCATGGTAGGCTGCCGTTTCTTACTGCGGTTTACTGATAGTCATCCAAGGATTTAGGACCCAGTCCAGTAGCCTTGTATAAAAGAGAAGAGATGCATCCATTGGTATTTGTGCGTAAGTGAATGTAACGAAATCGTCTGGAGTGCGAACCCGGCACTCCGAGTTCTCATTCGGAGCCGACATCCCAACATACATCTCTCTCTATATATCACCCGCCAAAAACTGATTTGGTTTTTACGGCCTATCAACCTTTTACAGGTTATTTCAAACCAGAAAATATTTTCACATCATTAGAATTTTTTGATGATAATAATGATTTACTGATACAAGTCCTTACTAATTAACCCATAGAGGGGGAGAAGAGGTGAATTAATACCTTTACGGAGGGTATTTGTTTGTAAGTGAATATAACGATCCCAAATGGAAACTGGATCTGGGCTCTCTGATTAATAATTCCGAGCCATTATTCATTAAACCAGACGAGCATATAGGCTTACAGCAACTGGTATTCCCAGGGGATCATCCATCAAGGTACCGACCAGGCTCAGAGTTGCTTACCATCGGTGATCGTACAAAAACTTACGTTTTAACGTAATGTGTCCATATGCTTTAAATAATTGTGAGCTGGTTGTCTTTTTTTTTTTTAGCAGCATATCGACATCTAAGGGATATTGAAAAGCGAAGTCTAAATATTTTGTAAGCAAATTTTAATCTTATTTTTAGGTGATAAAAATGGTTTAGCGATACAAGTCTTACTAATTCACCCATATCTGGGGATGGAGAAATTGTATATTCATATATTTCCGAAGGTTATAATGCGCGTAATTGAATTTAAAGAACCCAACGGGAATTGGAACTCGGCTCACCAATTAACAATTAACAATGACAGCACCCAGTATTCCAAAGCAGTCACTCATCTACATACTGACCAGGCTTGAAATTGCTTAACTTCAGTGATTGTACAAGTACCCGTGTTTCAACGTGATGTGGCTGTAAGTCTTAGGTATATCTACATGTGGTTGTAGTAATTCTTGAGGGATCACTTTATTACTTAATAACAATAGAAAAACCGAGCCCCCACTTTATTTCCAGCAGCATTTTACTTGCCGTAACGAAACTACTTAGCTTTTTTTAATATAATTTTGTAGACAGTAGATATTTTCACACAGGCTTATCTTGCAATACTTGAGGGGTAAATTTATTACATAATAGCAATAGAAAACTGAACCCCAACTTTATTTCCAATAATTTTACTGCATCGGAACAAAAGATCTTATTAAAGTGAATTTCAAAGATTATATTTATACACAGGGTTATATAGTAATTTGTGGGGGATCAATTTATTACTTAATAATAACAGGAAAATGAACTCCCACTTTATTTCCAACAGAATTTTACTGCATCGGGATAAAAGTTCTGGGCATTATTAAAGTGAATAAGAAAGAGGATATTAGTACACAGAGTTACATAGTCATTTTTAGGGGATCAATTTATTACTTAATAACAACAGAAAAATGAACCCTCACTTTATTTCCAACAGAATTTTACTGCATCGGAATAAATGTTCTGGGCATTATTAAAGTGAATAAGAAAGAGGATATTAGTACACAGAGTTATATAGTCATTTTTGGGGGATCAATTTATTACTTAATAACAACAGAAAAATGAACCTCCACTTTATTTCCAACAGCATTTTACTACATCGGAATAAATGTTATAAGCGTTATTAAAGTAAATTTCAAAGACTATATTTGTGTTATTTAATAATTCATGAGGTATCAATTTCTTCAGTGCTTAATAAGAATAGAAAAACGACCCCCTCTTTATTTTCAACAGCGTTTCACTGGTTACAGACAAAGCATTATTAAAGTGAATTTCTCGAAGTATATTCAGATATTTTTGTACACAAAGTTATGTCGTAATTCTTGAATTTGTTTACTAGTGAACAACAAAATGGCCGCTCACTTGATTCAGCCCTACATTTTGTCGATTCGTTAGTAAGTTTCGTAGATTTTTTTAAAGTGATTTCAAAGAATCTAATTAAATACTATTTTTTTTTCAACCACATATGTACATTTTTTTTCCACTGCCTTTTTTTTTTTATCTTTGAGGTAGTTTTATAATTCAGATTTCCCAGAACTTGGCATCTTTCTGTGTGATGAACTGGTTGAAATGTTTTTTACAGACTTAAAGAAAATTGAAGTTCTTCCATTAAGAACATTTTATAGGCATCGAATTAGTTGGTAATCCGAAGACGCAAGGTCAGATGAGTACAGCTGCTGCAATAGAACATCTTAGTCAATGTAAACCAAAGTCTCCCGGGTCTGCCAAGAATTTAGCGGCATATCAACGTCTATGCGTTATTTAATGGCAAAATCTAAATTTTGAATACATATGTATGCCTTCAACACTACATAAATTATAGCCATTTTCCAAGCCTAGTTTAGATGTGGCACAAGGCCAAAAATTATGGGACACCTAGTGAGGATCGAACTCACTTGTAATTATCCTAACAAGACAAGCTTTCTAGCCGTTACACCACGATACATACGTTATATTGTTGGCAACTTTATTATAAAAATATATTTTAAACTTTCGTAGTGCTTTGTTTTTGTTTGTCGGGATCAACGATATGTCCATAGTTGGAACTCTAACAGGTGCTACCTGGGGTCTGGAATGTTCTGAGGGGAAAATGACACATTTCTAATTAACCAATTTCCGGAATTTTTTGTGTTTTTTTTTTTTTGACTAAATTTCTTTTCAACGCCTTTTTGATTAACCAACTTTCGGAAGATCATTTGTTTATTTATTTATTTATTTGTATCGGTTAAATTCTTGCAATCTGACCAAGTGGTAACAATCAGTCAGTTATGTGCCATACGTGATACATGCTTAGGCGATCATCTATCTTTTCGATACATGACTGACGAGGCAGATTTTTTTTTCGCTGTAGGTTGCCATTTCTTTCTGCGGTAGACCAGTTGCCATCCAAGGCTAATAAAACCCAGTCTGTCCTGCTATTTACTCATAGCTGGGGGGTAGGGAGAATAAGAGGATTCGTACCTTTCCCAAGGGTATTAGCAATGCATCTGAAATCTCGTAATACACAATGTACAAAAATGAAGATCGGCTTTTAACCTGGTTAACGCTGAGTCATTTCATTTTCCTCGGGTCCCTGGGTTCCATATTGTCTTTCTGAAACCATTTTTCATCTTCTCTGCGATCGTTCTCTTCAGAGCGTAAGATCAGTGTAAGCAGAGAATCCCAGAATGGAAATGCGGTCCATTACATATTTCCATACTGAGCACTTTTACCCATAAATATACTTTAAAACAATATTTTTATATATATATATATATATATATATATATATATATATATATATATATTAATATATATTTTATGTTTATATATATTTTATTTTATATGTTATTTTTAGAGATACAAATATTTACATAAATGCTCTGATTATAATAAGCCACATTAACAACATTTACCAACCTGAATATCGGAGAAAATTCATAGAAAATAAGAATATATACTACCGCATATATAAATATATGCGGTAGTATCTCTGATAGATAGATAGATAGATAGATAGATAGATAGATAGATAGATAGATAGATAGATAATGAAGCGTCATGGATAAAGAATAGCCAAAGATAGATCGGTCATTAGACAATGAATAGTCATAGATAGATAGATAGATAGATAGATAGATAGATAGATAGATAACGAACATTCAGATAAAGAGTTTATAAACTGAAAAAAAAAATAACGAATGGCGATAGATAGGTATGTAGGTAGGTATATAGATAGATGCTTTATTTACCCATCACGATCTCATAATATAACTCAACTACTGTAAATAACAAACTCCATATATATGGAATAATATATTGTGTTTATGTACAGGATATCCTAGAATTAACTATTCCAATAAATTTGGGCAATCTTTTAATGAAATTACACAAGTTTATCTTTATTATTTAATTATGACACAAATTGGTTTATAAATTTTATGTTAATACATTATTGAAAATTTTACACATGTGCTCTCTGTAAATTTCAAATCTTCCTTAGCGTTTATCCCTTCAAATTTCAGATCTTGTTTTGCATTACAAAACACATTTTGATGTATTTTAGGAGTTACTTCCTGCACAGCTTACTGAATGTGTTCTTTAAGCTCAGCTAAACTATTGATCTTTTGTCGATAATCCTTTGTTTTTACGAAACTCTGTGCAATGAAATCCAGGTGTGGGAGGTCAAGAATGGTGCGTCATTGTGTATATATTTACTAATTCGTTCCTCTGATTGAACACTTGGCTTTCATTATTGTAATTGATTATTTTAACTTTTTCTTTTAAGTATAAATCACACTCATCTCTAAAACTATTCGGAATTTAACAGAAGCTATAATTTTCTAAATAATCTGTAGGTTTACATTTACGTCATTGACTTCCCAAAATGTTTTTGAAAGCGGTGTTTGGTGTTTGAGTTTAGGGTTATAGAATGAATCTTTATAGGCATAAAATCTTTGTTTCCATTTCCCCCTTTGTTTCCAATGTAAAGTTTTTTTTATTTTTCATATTTTCTTTGGGAGAAATGGGCGCTTGAAATAAAACCCTGGTAGCTTTGCATTTGCCCTCTACAGGATAATTATCTTTTGATCAACAACTACAGGAGGGTTCGAAACCAGGGTTGTATTTGGTCTCATTAGTGTTTAAAGGTAGACATAAAAACAAATTCAAATTTCCAAGAGATAGTTTGGGCTTAATTAATTCCCCCAAATCACTCCCCGACTCCCATCTCCACTAACTCTTCGAATGTCGACATAATAACCAAAAATTCATTCTAATTTCCATAATGGAAATTTGCATTATTTAGCTAGCATAAGTCCGCCCCTCTAAAACATTTTATACTATATTAATCATAATTTATAAACTTTCATCTACTTAGAATATCTGCCTAATTCTCTTTCTATTAATTCTTCGTCTTTTTTTATATATATATATATATATATATATATATATATATATATATATATATATATATATATAAAAGGATGGATGTGTGTCTGTGTGTGTGTGTGTGTGTGTGTGTGTGTAACGAATGCACGACCGCAATATTCGACGGATTTGCACCGAAATTTACAAGCACGTGCTCCCAAGTTAATGGAAAGGCCAAGACCGACATTGCATTTCCCAGCTCCCATCGATAGTGGAAATAATCGATTTTTTTTCATGCTTCTACGGCAGTTTTCATATAGTTTGCAGCCATTTTGTACTGGCCAGAGTGAGAGCCTATAGCTGGCTGTCACGAATAGGTAGGAAGATTCTATTGGCCAGCGTGAGAGCCAACAGCTGACTGACACGAATGTTAACTAGCATGCTAGCATGCAAAAAATCTGATAGCTGCATCTGTTACAAGTGGGAAAAAATTTAGATCTGCATGGCACTTTACTCCAATTGGCTCATTCGTTTGCTTAAACTCAACGTTGATTCTGATTCTGCAGAACTGGGTTGGGTGAAAAAGTATTTGTTGTTAACATTCTTTTTTTTATTCGGTTTTCCAGTTACGAGTCCTTTTTAAAGCTGATCGTTTTGTGTTCATTTTGTTTAGTTCTTTTTCGTATACAGATTTAATGTTTAGTATAGTGCTTAGAAAAATTCGCAATGTAAGATAGGCAAGAAGTAAGGCATGTAGCAACATCAGCACGGCAAGGGCACTCCTTTAAAAAAAGGCAAGGAAGGCAAAAATATTTTAAGTCAAGATAGCAATTGCTGTATGAGACGTAAGATTTTTGAATCAAGCACGGGCAAGGAAGGAGAGGAAAATATTTTAAGTCAAGTGATAGCGATTGCTGTATGAGTCTTTCGATTTTGAATCAATCACGGGCAACGCCAACCATGCTGCTAGTATATATATATATATATATATATATATATATATATATAAAATTTAATTTGGGGTTCGATTTTAATTTCTTATTTAATTTTAAATTTAAGTTAAACATTTGTGCTTTCTTCTAATACCCACAATTTGTCGCCATAAGGCTAATATTCTGTTTTTATTTGTTTTTGTTTTTTTTTAAATAAAACTTTTTCCCTTTAAGATAGATACCTAACCCCTTCTTGACCCCTGTCTCGTGTCTATCTTCTGACTGTAACAGGGAAAAGTGTAAACTCTGTATTAGGTGTTTTCGGCAAGTCAAAGTTGACACTTGGCTTCCAATATCAATTCCTCACAGTTAATTACTATGTCTCGCTTCCCCTTTTACAGACATGAACTTAATTTCATTCAACACTGGGTTTGAAAAGGCAGCCGGCTACTTTCGTCGTCTGCAGAAATTGCCTATTCCCTATATGAGATAAATGGATTTGTTTGATTATTAAATATGTGTGTTTGTACAAAAGTATATATAAACCATGCAGCGAATATTGCTGCCATATCTGCCCTGGTGCTGAGTCTGTTATGAATTTAAAGATTATTGACAAAATACAAGGAGAATCCGTGAAATTATCGGTCCTAACCTGGCATCTTACCTTCAGTCACTTTCCTGGAGCCGTAACGTAGTTCCCCTTTGCTTCATCTATACGTATTTTCACGGTATTTTTCATGATGAGGTTTCCTCGACTTACCAAATTTAACTGCAGTATCTCCTCATTTCATGGTTGAAATTATAAATTGTAACCGTAATTTCTATGCTAATTTTTCTGTCGTTCTTCCCTCTAGTCGAAGTCTCTTCGGACTTCCTGTGTTCTGTCAAATTAAATGCAATGTCAATCATCATCATCTGTCTCCTTGACCCTGTTCTTTTATTGTCCTCACCGTTTAACTTTCAATGACCATTTGCATCCTAATCACTGTTATTAGCTTGCTTTTGATGAAATGATTTTCAAAAATAATTTGTAAGTCAATGACAACTGAAAAAATGAGAAATAAAACGCTAATACCTGTCTATATCTCTGAGATGAGGTAATATGATTACTTACATTATTTACATTATTCGGACTGTTATCCTCATCTTCATTGCCATATTCACAACGTTTCGGTGTTTGTACTCTCCGGCCTTCTTCAATACATGTCTATGTCTCTGAGATGACGTAATATGATTACTTGCATTATTTACATTATTCGGACTGTTATCCTCATCTTCATTGCCATATTCACAATGTTTCGGCCGTTGTACTCTCCGGCCATCTTCAATACATGTCTATGTCTCTGAGATGAGGTAATATGATTACTTACATTATTTACATTATTCGGACTGTTATCCTCATCTTCATTGTCATATTCACAACGTTTCGGTGTTTGTACTCTCCGGCCTTCTTCAATACCTGTTTATATCTCTGAGATGAAGTTTTATGATTACTTACATTATCTACATTATTCGGACTTTTATCCTCATCTTCATTGCCATATTCACAACGTTTCGGCCGTTGTACGCTCCGGTCTTCTTCAGTTGATTGGAATTTCGAAACGAACCCTTTATTTCGTCAACCTTGATAGAAGCCGGTCTAGAACGACAACACTGAATACAAAAGCCTCAACGAGAAAGTATACCACTATCTTTCTCAGGAAGAAAATGAACAGATAATAAATTAAAAGGAAGCTGTGGAGAGTCATGTTCGTGTATTTTTGGAACGGACATGACAAGTCAGATTGGTTTCTGTAGCCTAGAGTGTTGTTGCTTTACTGTTTCTTCTTCTTCTTCTTCTTTAAGCATTTACCCACTCTCTTCACATCAACCTTTTTGCTCGTTGTCCCAACCTTTACATACATTTATCTTTCAGTCTTCTTCTTCTTCTTCTTCTTCTTCTTCTTCTTCTTCTTCTTCTTCTTCTTCCATTTTTTTGTCCCGTTTTCTTCTCTTTATTTCACTTCTCATCCGGTTCTTCCTCCTTTTTTATTTCATCATTTTCCTTTTCTTCCCCATAGTAAATCGAAAGTGTGTGTTGCAAAAGGACTCTCTCCTCTCTCTCTCTCTCTCTCTCTCTCTCTCTTTCTATCTATCTATCTATCTTTGCACATATTTAATCCACCCACTTTCCCCGCCCGCTTTTCACCCCCCTCTACTTATTTCTCCTAATAAGATTTTCCAATGCACCTTTTTTGCCACTTATGAGTTTGACATGTATAACTCGGAATCCAGCGAACTAACCTTTTTACACACTATCTCCAGAAACAGTATCAGGGCACTCGAAATCAAATTAAAGTCCTACCTGTTCGATCAGAAAACGGCTTCAATGAATTCCATCCAATCATAGACTCCAAGAGAATAATATCCTTCCAGATCAATATCACTTAGAGTTAGAACAGCAACAGAAAACAAGTTTTGTGGCTCAGATACAAAACAGTTTTGGAATGAGTACATCAGATAGAAAAAACGTTTTGGAAGGTGTACTTCCATAAGACAGAAATACGTATTTTCCCAAATTGTTTACCCTAGGTATGCTTAGAAGAGAAGAGAGGTGCCGCAAACATTTTGGTTGTAATGTGGACTTATTTAGAAAAAAATATTATGCTTTGTTTTACATAATTGTACGACACGTGTTTCTGGTCTCGCGACCGTCTTCAGGTAAAAGCGGAGATTTCCACATATTATTAAAAAGAATTAATTTTTTCCTTATGTTCAATGTTAAATATCCTCGATATGAGACATTCTCTGTTTTTGTGTTAGTAATCCGAATTTCTTTCTTGAATTGCTCTTGGTCGCGAGACCAGAAACACGTGTCGTAAAATTATGTAAAACAAAGCATAATATTTTTTCTAAATAAATCCACATTACAACCAAAAACGTTTGCGGCACCTCTCTTCTCTTCTTTTTAATATACATACTTTTCTCTCGTTGGAACCACTACATTATATTTCTTTTATATATATATATATATATATATATATATATATATATATATATATATATATATATATATATATATATATATATATATATATATATATATATATATATATATATATATAGAAGTGTACCTAGGGTAAACAATTTGGGTAAAACGTATTTCTGTCTTATGGAAGTACCCGTATTTCTATATATATATATATATATATATATATATATATATATATATATATATATATATATATATATTTGAATAAAGACAGACCACGTTAAGATTCCATGTAATAAGCTATTTCACCATAACCCCTTTAACAGGGTTCTGGATCATCAGACTTTACTTCCAAAAGCTGAAAAGAAGAATGAAAAGAAATTCACGTTTTTTACGGACCTCATCAAGTATACGCAAAGTTAACGAAGTGAGGTGAGAGAGAGGATATGAGTGTGTTATATGTATCATTTTAGTTTCCTATTTTAACCCCAGTGTGTCGGCTGGATGTTGCTCAAATTTAACGCCTCTCGTCTCTAAATAAAGGTGATTAAGGGGTGAGTGATAAGAACTACATTAAAGGGAGACGTTACAACAACCCCAATAAATTACACGACAGGTTTCATTCAAATTCTTAGACGCTGTCAGTTCGCGTTACTTTAACGTACATATTTGGGAGGTTAAGGTTTGATAAATATCTAAATTTTAAAACAATCTACGAAGAAATTAATTTGAAATTCGGTGGAGTTTTGGGTATTTTCTATGAAGCAGTCAATTGGAAAAATCCGTAGACAGAACATTGAAAGAGTAATCCAATTTATATTTAGTACTTTTTCCATTAAAACTTTTATCTTATAGCTTGTTAGATTGACATTTCTTCGTTTGATTTTTGTTCATTAAGTAAACTCGTGATTGTTTTTGATTTTTGTTCATTAAGTAAACTCGTGGTTGCTTTTATGTATCCAATTATCAACAGTTATTCTCATTTAAATAATTTTATTTTCCACATTGGGGTAGTATCTTTCAATCTCAATTAAAATACTAACTTAAAACTTTCCCTTCGTGCTATTTAGAATTCACTTCCTATTGGAGAGTATTAGAGGAGAAATTTGGAAGAGATGTCACTAGCAGAAAATTAGGCCCTTCTTTTTACATTTTCTTATCTACACATGCCTTAAACCCCTATTTGTAACCACATACCTATATCGTCTTATATGACTATGAGTTCCTATATACACATACACACACATTCACACGAAACGATATATGTATATTTCCATAAAAATTTAACACAAAAGACGATGGACATAAGAGCACAACTAATCCAAACAGATAACTGAAATTTTTATATAAGATCAGCGTTCCGTTTAAATATGATCACGTCATCGTCACGTGGGCGATGTTGCGAAAACGTATTCGAAGATGATTTCCAAATATTAAAATATTAAAAAGTCGATTGAACTATTTTATATAAACAGTTCAAGAAATCCCTTCCGTTGTTATAGGAATACGCAGAGATCAATAGGTTCTTATATCTTCATACAAGCTTGAAGTCCTCCACGTTACAAAGCAAATCAAAATGATTTCAAAAACGTCTTTTGTGTTAAATTTTTATATGTTCTAATGTTAATTATGTTTAAATGAAAATGTCCATGAAGATGGTCTTAAATAGACCGAAACGTCCGACGTCGACTTTATATTAACATTAATACAGCATAATTGCATATTAAGATTTTTGTTTGTTTTTTCTGTATTTTTCTTCATATATATATATATATATATATATATATATATATATATATATATATATATATTGTTTTTTTTTGTCGTTTTCCTTTCGTCCAGTGACATTCCTTGGTTTGGCCGCTTGTGCAATACCACCTTTCAATATTTATTTCCAGCTCCAAATTCTCTGGCGTTACCCGGAACGCTTAGGCAATCATAACCAACCAGAAGTTAAAAAGAAAAAGAAATAAACTTGCCATTCTTAAGTACGCCTAAGTTTCGCAAGACATTTGTCTTTGCCGATCGATAGTTTACCTAATAACCTCGATTGTCCTTTCATTGCACAACAGGTATTACTTGTTTCCCTTTCTATGTCTTTCCCACTTGATCACTCTGTATTTTATTAAACTTAATGGAACGTATCACTTTTGCTTCCGTTCCTTGTTTTCTATACAACCGTATATAATGTTACACAGTGGCCAGGCAGTACTTGCTGACTGAATTGTGTCGAATCGAATTACACTAAAAAAACCTCATGTTCTCTAAAAATCGAATTGGTGACTTTGATTTCAGTAAAATATTAACGAAACAGAGTAAAGATTATATTAATTATAAATTATTTTGCCAGCATTGATGTTTAGTAAAAAGAATTACACGTAAAAGCGATTTCACTATTTAATTTTCTTACAAAAAAAAAGAAAGAAAAATAACATGCAATCTTTGTATGATAATTTTCTAAGCGTAGCTTAGATGTGGCACAAGGCCGAAAGTATGGGGCACCCAGTGAACTCACTACTCAGTCGTAATTGTTCTAGCGAGACAAGGTTACTAACCATTACACTGCCTCGAGGTGCCCCCATAGTGATTTTCCAAGCGTAGCTTAGATGTGGCATAAGGCCGAAAGTATGGGGCACCCAGTGAGGATCGAACTCACTACTCAGTCGTAATTGTTCTCGCGAGACAAGGTTACTAACCATTACACTGCCTCGAGGTGCCCCCATAGTGATTTTCCAAGCGTAGCTTAGATGTGGCATAAGGCCGAAAGTATGGGGCACCCAGTGAGGATCGAACTCACTACTCACTTGTAATGGTTCTAAGGAGACAAGATTAACTAACCTTTACACCACGTCGAAGTGCCCCGAACAAAGTAATTATGTCTTCGATCCATAGTTGCACATTCATCTGATGATTTTTCTCACCGTAGCGCAGACGTGTGGGGTACACAGTGAGGATCGAACTCACTACTCAGTTGTAATGCTTCTAGCGAGACAAGCTTGTTAATCATTACAATACATTGAAGTACCCTAAATATTTATTTGAAGCCAGATTTTAAGAATACTTTTAAAGATAATAACTATTTATTGTTCCATGTTTTACTAATTAACCCATAGCTTGGGGAATAGGTGGATTCATATCTCTCCCAAAAGTATTTGCGCGTAAGAGAATATAATGAACCCGACTAGACTTAGATCTAGGCTCTCCGATTAACAATTCCCCTCCGTTATCCATAACACCAACCTCACACTCGAGCATAAAACACCTGGTATTCAAAAGCGGTCATCTATCTAGGTTCTAACCGGGCTTGACGTTGCTTAACTTCGGTGATTTTACCGGCCGCTTTAACCTGAAGTGTCCGTAGGACTCTTACAGAAGGATGCTGAGAATACCTTGGAAGGAGCATGTGAGTACATAGGAAGTTTTAATGGAAATAGAAACAAAAAGATACTTATCAGTAAGAGACGGTTAAAAACCTTTTGGACACATACTGAGGAAAGAAGACTTGGAAATTTTGACACACACATCCAATTTTGATGCCTAGAGAAGCAGGGAAATGCAAATAGATGGCCGAACAGGGAATGAGAAAACTGCTAAAAGCTACCAATTATATATAATTATATATTATCATCACCCACGTCCTGTAGGGACACGGCACATAGAAGAAGTGTTGAAATTTCTCAACAAAGATAGTTGTATGGATTATGGTGAATTTAAACGGTCCTCCATATAAATATTAACATTGAGTTAATTTCGGTAGCATGTGTTATGTGTACGACATAAACACATTAATAACTCCGTGTTATGCTAATCAGCTAGCTCCCTGTTCTAATCTCGCCACATCTTCATTCTTAGCGCGAGACGTAAACAACGTGAGTTTGTTATCACCTCAAGAGAAGCAAACTCATGAGCGACAAACAGTACTGATTTCGCTCCTCCGGGTCCACTGCTGATGTCCTATTTTTAGACGCAAACCCAGAGACTCAACCAAGAATAAATTCAAGAGTAATTATCCCAGAGTCGTTTGGCAAGGTGTGTCATATGTGGTTTTTACACAAATTCTCCAGATAAGGTGAAAGAATATTCGCCATTATCATCCAGATCCTTGGACGTTGGTGTTAATGTCCAGTCTTCTGAAGGACAGGAGATCAGGGCAGACTTTCTCCAAAGCCTTCCCTTCGGTTCTCCTCTCTTTCTGCTTTCTATTAACAAATTGCCGAAGAACAGAGTTCAGTCAGAACCCGTCATGCTGTGAATCTAGAGCCGAAACATCTTTCCTTTCTTATTCCAGAAACAAGATTCATTGATTTGTTTGTTTAACGGCACATCGACACTTTATGAGTCATTTAGGTTAGATGGTTGATTTTGTTTATCTGCATAGCAACTTCTACTATAGGTCATTTAATGCCGAAATCTAAATATTTTGAACACAATTTTATGGCTTCGATTGCTGATAAAATGCATTGTTAATCCTTTTGGTATAAAATGTATTGTTGGTAATTGTACTAGGAAATGATTGCAGTGCATTTTGCTTTAAAATGTATTAATGATATAATAATAGCAGATATTCAAAAAACATCTTTCGGTCGACATACAGGTATATCGTCTCAAGTTTTTGATTTTATAAGGAAAAAAACACATGCCTGATGATGAATAGAGGACTATTCGTAAGTACTAGCATTTTAACATCAAATAAACTGAAAACTACAGACAACAAGTTTATCGACGAGGATCAAACTCGCACTATGGATGAACAGGATTTTAATGCATATATTATGTTTTCTAGCGATGGATGTCGCCAATAATCGCATTAATACTTCTGATTGATTCTATGCGTGATTATTTCTTTTGTATGTATATATATATATATATATATATATATATATATATATATATATATATATATATATATATTATTGGTATTTTTTTTCTCTGAAAATGTATTTTATACTTTCATATTTTTTTTTTTTTTTTTTTTTTGCTTGGGGTCCCTAGTTGCCCATAGCTGGGACCCTAACAACTGCTACCACCCGGGTGAGCGTAGATCTGGGAAGAACATCTATTAAGAGGTGGCTTCATGCACCTCAAAACCTCCAATCTCCCGGTCAGTGATTATGCTGTCAGATATAGTTTATCGTCATAATCATTACTTCCAGAATCAAGCGGGAATTTCTTTTCCAAGAATCGCTATTTTGTGGACTAACTACGCCCGGCGGTGCTTCCCTGATCACGAAAACGTTACCCTCTTCAAGTCTAGCGTGAACATTTATCTCCATACCAACGCCTCATTTTAGAAATTCTCTGAAATCAGTGGCCTTTTGGCGTTGTATTGTGTGATCAACAGTAAAAATATGAGCAACAGTCATAATAACAGTATTCTGTGTTAGTCACCTAGGATTCTCGAAAATTGATAGTTACCTGGCGTCTGCCTTCAACTGTAGTTGAGCTACAAATTCGGCATGGTACACCCCCGTACTGAATCAGGAGAGTAGTAAGAGGAAGCAAAAGAAAAAGGTTGCCAAAAAAAAAAGGAATTAACATTATTTGGACTATTGTACTCATCTTTGTCGCCATATTTATTACAGCATTTCAGCTTTGTACGCTCCGGCCTTCTTCAGGTGGTTGGAATGTCGAACTGAACCCTTTATTTCGCTCATTGGGGTAGACTGTTTTAGTCCCACGTTTTTACCATGTTTTGAGGGATGTCAGTTATGTTAATTTCCCTCTGAAAGTTCTCCACTGCCTTAACCGGGTATTGAACTCACACTCTTTGGATTCTGTCACTGGATCTAACCAACGCCTTTATCCACTGTGCCACTGTGCCATGTGTCCTTGAAGACATCTGGATATGAATTTCTGGGTATTATAAACCTAATGTCTTTAGCAACCATTTTTACCAGTGCTCAAATTGCAATTTATGCTGTTATCATTGCTTGTTTTTACCAGAGCTCATAGTGCAACTTTGTTGTTATCATTGCTTTTCTCTGGCACTCCTTATTACTGGTTTCCATATTGTATTTATTTCTATGCTTGTTCGACTCAGGAGATTTTTGTGACCTAGCATATGTGCTGATTCCTTAAGTTTACGAATTTTCCAGTGGTGTTCCTTGTCTATGATCTCAACCTGATTCCACAGAGGGCAGTGACCTCCCTTCTCTCTCCATATGTGGTCAGCCACGCCTGATTTTTCCACTTCCTCTCGTGTTACAGCTTTCTGGTGTGCTTGAAGCCTTACCTTGAGGGGGCGGCCTGTCTCTCCTTTATATTCCTTTCCACAGCTGCACGGGATAGCGTACAGACAGTCTTTAGTCATGTTCTCCTCTATTGGGGGGGTCTTACTCGGGAGAGATATCTGCGAAGTGTCGTCAAGCTTTTGAAGGTTGTCCTGATGTTATATGGACCGCAAATAATGTACATAATACCTCATCTCAGAAATATAGACAGACTCTGAAGGAATTAACAGTATTCTAAAAAATGTTGGGCTAATAAAGCACCCCATATGACTCATGCAGAACTAAGGACATGCTAATAACAGTAAATAAACAACAAAAACAACAAAAAAACATGATAATTTAGAATCATAGGGAGGGAAGTTACCACTGGATGTCTAAACCCAATAACCACTGGTAACATCAGGTGTTAGAACCACCCTGGATGTCCCATATTTGATCTATGCTATGTAAATGTTCTATAAAACGATGACACATAGTGGAAGTAATCTTGTATATTATTTTGTTCAAGCTAAACAAAATGACCATTGGTAACGTAGTGAGTTTGCTGGGGGCCCTTACTTGTAATCTTTTACATTTGATCGATGCTATCAAAATGTAATGTCTTTAAGGACATAACAGAAGGAATTTCATATTTCCTCTTGGGTCCAGTGATCAAGCTAAACTCACAAAAACATTGGTAATGTAGGGAGATAGATTCTGACTGGGTGCTCCATACTTGTAGTTTCGTACCACATTGATCCATGCTAATTGTTTTTAAGGAGGTGACACATGGAAGAAAAGAATTGCATATTTCCTCTTGGGTCCAGTGATCAAGCAAAGCCCACAAGGCATTTGCAGTGTATTCAGTTAGATTCTCCCTGTGTGCTTCATACTTGTAGACTTTCACCATAAGTATCCTAAAATAGGGCGTTTCTACACGAGTTAATTTCTTCTCCATTATATGACCTTGTGTCAGACTAAAGCAAGCGTACCAAGTTTCTATATTGTACTTGTTCAAGTGTATAGAAAAAAAAGAAGAATTTTTGTCGTTTCCTTCTTCCAATCAGAAGCGTTGATTGTCAGCGCATTACTCCACTTCTGTTATTTGGCAAGTGCTTTTGAAGCCGGTTCAATGCATTCAATGTCTGTAAACTGAAATTAAAAAAAAAAAAATTCTGCATCCGCGAATTAAAGTAGTTCGGTGCTAAAATTAAAGCAAAAAGAAAAAAAAATAAGAAAAAAGTTTTTAAAAAAACGCTATTCTCTCTTTCTTTACATTTTCTTTTTTATTGTGTTTCATGGCGTTTTAGTAATAAAACGTTTTAAATAGTTTTTTTATAGACTTTTTTTTTTCGAAATTCTTTGTCGAATTCCTAAACCTACCCGCAGGTATTTTTTCTTTTACATTTCAAATTAATTCCTAGTACAGATTTTTTTATTTATTTATTCGCTGGATTTAATGTATAATTAACAAGGCGTAGAAAGTGTTTTATTTTCAACATTACCGCTTCATTTTCTATTATTATCGAGATAATGATAAAGTACTTGTTGCATTTTAGCACTGAGGCCTATCCCGTGAGATATGCAAGTGGTGTAACATCCATCAAAATGGTATCAACGAGCTGTGTTCTAATCCCGATTGTAGATTTCATTTTCACTTTCATGGCTCTTAGGAAAGGCATGTACCTGACACTTCTATTGCTACATTGAGGGTTGACTAGGTTTTCGATCCTTGGTTGATAACCACCCAAGATTGATGTATTGATTGTTCCGTTTCAGCGTCAATTAATTCTGTCTAGTCATTTCATGCCGATTTGTTTTTAACTATATAGCTTGTAAAAATCCTTTCGATCGTTGATTCCATCTCTCTCCAGGTATGCCTTTCGAATAGAATTAGAACTATAACTTATAGTATAGACAAGCCTCCACCCGACTTTCATCTTCTTGAAAAGGACCGACTAGTCATGTCATAAAACCATTGATGTTTAGGGGTAAGATTGCTACATTCGGTTAGAATAGGTTTTACAGTACATGCCTCCTGACTTGCGATACATTCAGGAGTAAATCATTTTTTTTAATTTATCTCTTTTTAGGTAAAGGACATATTTGAATTCAAAATCGTCGTGAATGCAATAGGGAATTATTCCATTAAAGTTTCTAAGAAGTCATAGCCATTCGTACATGATGATAATGGTAATACAACAGAATCCTTGACAACCGGACTAAGAAGGCCTTCCGGATATGAGGAATTAGTTACAAAGTCCGGATATAAGAGGTTACATATGATTAAAATAAAAGAACTGAAATCAGGCTTAACATATATTTTCAATGTTTTATAGTAAAAAAAAATAAGCTAATGATGAGTGAAATATAACGGAATTGATTTTAAGGGAAAAAGAATTAAATTATGTAATGTTAATGAAAATTCATTAAATTAAGTATGCCACATATGCAAAACAAATAATGTAACAAAGATTTTTTAATCGCTGTTGCATGATGATTCTTTCTCTTCTAATGTCATTCGCAACTTTTTCCGCATTTCGTTTAGCTTTTGTTCTTGAATTATTTTTAAACGAGAGACACTTTTTAACTTTCCATGCGTTATTGCAATCGTCATAGATGACTGCTGGCTTTCTTTCCATAAAACTGGCAACCTTTTCAATAGCTTTTTCAATTTCAGTCCAGGTTCCATCACAGTCATGCATCTTGTCGCTATCTTGTTGCAGATGTGTCTCATTGTCATCCTTTCCTCTTATTCCCATCATCTTTTGCACCAATAGAAGCCACCAGGGTGGGTGAAATAAGCATAAGCAATTATCCAAAGTAAATTTCCTGAAAAAACAGAAATTTCAAATCAGTTACATATCACCCAAATAGTTCAAATATACACATTAAAATCATGTTCGGTTATGTGGGATTCCGGATATGAGGCACTCCGGATATGAGGGATTCCGGATATGAGGGATTCCAGATATGAGGGATTCTACTGTATTAACCGTTTCCTTATAATATTCTTTCCTTGCTCGAGCAGCCACGTCTACTGCCAACTGAATTTTATAAAACCTTTCTCTTAAAACAATTTTTCAGATAAATACGTTTCTCAAGTCCAGTAGCTTTTATCTCCCTTTCTGGTATTGACGGGAATTTCCTTCCTAGCTTTTTGTTTTAAGTAGTGGGGAACATCAACACTTTGATTTTGACATTAATTTCTATTCGAGTTACACGTGAATTTAGTTGTTTCTGCTTTTGAAAGTCCTCAGATGATGTGACTTCTGTTATCCGCTACGGTTTCTTTTAGATTCTGTAGCACCAATCAACATGGTTCGAAGAAGGATTGTCTTAGCCAAGACCCACAGACTTCCCTCACTCATAGCCATTTTAACTATTGATATTAGAAAGCAGTTGTATACAGATGACTGCTTAGAGGTAGCTGTGAAGAGCCATAATCTTGTTTGACGATGAGTCGTGATAATTTTCTCGCCCTATAATAATATAAACGAATCGAATTTGTGGGGAGGAGTTTTCGATGTAAGATTGGGGAATCAAAAAGTGATATAACTTCGGGCAAGGTTCGTTTCTTTTAAATCTGACCCCTTTTTGTGGATCGTAATATCCCTTCATTGTACCAAAGAAGTAAGCGTTCACAATCCAATGAGAGGTCTTGTAGGGACTCTTTTCATAGCATATGGATGTCTTTCTATCGTAAATATTCGTATAACCTTATATTTTATCTGAGTTTGAGGTCAGGCAGAGGAGGTTAAACATTTGAGCTCAACAGCTTTAAAGCAATACTGCAATAAAAATCATTATTATAAATGAAAGGTTACAAAGTAAAATCATACTTATTATAAAACGCAGGTTGTGTGTGTGTGTCTGTATGTTTATATATTAGATCGGATTTCCTACATTTTTCAACCGATTTCAACAAAACTTCACAGGACTATGTAAAATTACCTTGCGGTGGTTCTGACATCGCCAAAAATTGGAAAAACACAATTGTTTTTGCACGAAATCAATTTGAAAACACGATTAAGAGGCATGGCGAGAATGAAAGGGGAACAACTCATATCGAGTTATACTTATTATAAAACCCAGGTTGTTTGTGTGTGTGTGTGTGTGTGTGTGTGTGTGTGTGTGTGTGTGTGTGTGTTCATTTATATATGGGATCGGATTTCCTACATTTTTCAACCGATTTCAATAAAACTTCACTTTTTTTTTGGCAGGTAGTGTTTCTTATTGTCTTGCACACTTTTTTCTTTATTTTTACATTCAGAATGCTTTAAAAATTCTATTTACAATACAACTGATTATAATAAAATTCTATTCAATCGGTAGGCTCATAACGATTGAAAACAATGTTTTTGTTTGAGTTTGGGTTTGACCAATTCGTAAAAAAAAAAAAACAAAACAAAGAAACTAATTAAGACATGCGTGTCCGTCAACCTTAAACAATAATCTTTGTCAATTTTATTTTTCAGTCTTTATGATGGTGGATACTTGATCTATCTCTTACTGTTATATCCCCGGGCAACGCCGGGCTCTACTGCTAGTATTCAATATTGAAAAAGACATGCCATTTAATTGAAACTTGTGAGCGTTATTGCCTTCTCTACCTTTTTTGTTATACTTTCTTTCTTTCTTTCTGTTTTCTTTCATTCTTTTTTCTTTCTTTTATTCTTTCTTGCTATGTTTCTTTCTTTCTTTCTTTCTTTCTTTCTTTCTTTCTTTCTTTCTTGTCATATTCTTCCTTTTTACTTTTTTCCTTATATTCCCTTCTTTCTATTTTATTTGTTTTTCGTTATTTTCTTTCTTTTATTCGTTCTATTTTTCTGTCTTTCTATTTTCTTTCGTTTTTCTTTCTTTTCTTTTTCTTTTTCTTTCTTTTTACTTTCTTTCTCTTTTTCTTTCATTCTATTTTTCGTTCTTTTTCTTTTTCATTCTTTTTATTTTTCTTTCTTTCTTTTTCTTTCTTTCTTTTTCTTTCTTTTCTCCTATATTTTACTTTCTTTTTTCTTCCTTTCTATTTGTATTTCTTTCTTTCATGCTTCTTTTCTTTTTCTTTTTTTCTTTTTTTATTTCTTTTTCTTTCTTTCTATTGTGTTTCTTTCTTTCTATTTTTTGTTTCTTTCTTTCTTTTGCTCGTTCACTCACTACCACCTTACCTCGTCTTCGATACAGTTTTCTTTCCGTATTTCCTCTCAACCAAATGTAAATGTCCATTATTTATCTGGAGTAGTGGCAGTGGGCAAGGGGCGTAGCAAGGAACGAACACGCAAATTATATGATAGTACATCACTTTAGAAATATAATATATTAGATGAAAATAATATAAAAAATGATATTAAAAATAATATTAAAAATAATATTAAAACATATTAATAATATTGCGTTATAACAATTTACTCCAAGAATATAAATTTACAAAAATATCTTCCTTCCTTAAAAATGTTAGATTTGGTAAATATGATTGGTGTTGCGTAAAAAGGCTTTTATAGTTCCTTTTTATTTGTTTTTGTTCTTTGAATTTTTTAAATTTTGGGGGGTTTGTGTTGTTGTTTTTAATTTTAATTAATTTCCATATTTTTCTTGTCAAAAGTAAACGTTTCGTAATATTTGGAAATTACATTCCACATGAAAAAATATGAATTTTTTATTCACCCCAAGCAAGGCAAAATAACCGAATGAGATGCAAGTGGTTACTGAGGGTGAAAAATATGAGTAAAAGAAAAAGAAAAAAACATTATTAACGAGAAAGAACAATAAGTCATGCGAAATAGGAAGATAGAGTTGATACTGAAAAATTTAAATCCAATGTCAATCGTTATCGATTGACATTGGATTTAAATTTTTCAGTATCAACTCTAACTGGGAAGTAAGAAGCGGAACAAGAGTGCCACAAGCGAAAACAGTGAAGAAACTGTTAGCATAGAACTTACGGTTACATCTAAACATTTCATCAATAAAATGATGAGATATTACTGCCACTCTCGAACGGCGTATAATTTCGTAAAGTCTAAGTACCAAAGCCGGACTTATTCAACCCGGACAGCGAGGCAATTCTGAGAGAATTGGAAATCCTACCGGGATTCATCATTGGCGGCCACAATCTTAACAACATAAGAATACCAACTGCATATGTTTTTAACAAAAATATTAATAGCAATAAAAATTTTGTCGGCATTAAATAACCCATTGAGGTTGATATGCCGTAAAACAAAATAAAACCAAACTAATATATACTGAGATAGATAGATAGATAGATAGATAGATAGATAGATAGATAGATAGATAGATATAACCAGTAATAAAAATCTTGTCGGCATTAAATAACCCACTGAGGTTGATATGCCGTAAAACAAAACAAACCAAATCAATATATACTGAGATAGATAGATAGATAGATAGATAGATAGATAGATAGATAGATAGATAGATAGATATAACCAGCAATAACAATCTTGTCGGCATAAAATAACCCATTGAGATTGATATGCCGTAGAACAAAACAAACCAAATCAATATATACTGAGATAGATAGATAGATAGATAGATAGATAGATAGATAGATAGATATAACCAGCAATAAAAATCTTGTCGGTATTAAATAACCCATTGAGGTTGATATGCCGTAAAACAAAACAAACCAAATCAATATATACTGAGATAGATAGATAGATAGATAGATAGATAGATAGATAGATAGATATAACCAGCAATAAAAAAACTTGTCGGCATTAAATAACCCATTGAGGTTGATGAAAAAAAAACAAAAAACAAACAAGCAAATATTCTGTTACTTAACCCATAGCTGTGCGGGAGAAAAGCTCGATTATTACTTTTCCTGAGGGCATTAATGCGAAGTGAACACACCTCACGCCGATTTTCTCAGGGGGTAACTGAAAGCTGTAATCTACAAATATTGGCCAACAATATGGACGACTTGAAAGCTTTTTTATATGCTAAACATTTCACAGAAATATGGCTGCAAATGACGAGTCAGATAATGGGAAACTTCAGAATTTGGCTATATGAGGTTATCAAAAATAGTGGAGACACCCGGCATGTCATCCGTCCCGGGTATGTTATTTATTCGCACAAGATCGTAAGGTAAATGGCTCGCTGCCGTCGCTTATCTCTCTATGCCAAGTGAGGATGAACTTTCCTAAGGCAGCTTTCATTATTATGCGAGACCGTGAAAAAGCACTTCGATCAAATCGATTGTCGAGAATAGAGCTCGTTATTCGTAAATGAAAACAAATTGTGTACGAGAGTGGACTGGAAACATCACGGACTCAATCTGAAGGAGTGAGGCAAGAGTTGTGAAATCTTGCATGCATTAAGGTTGACTCCTCTTATTAATAACTGCATTGTTTATTTCCAGGTAAACTGACATCTGACAGTTCAATAAAGACTTCGAATGCAACTACTATCGACTTCTCTTGAAAACTGAAAAAAATTTGATTGGAATTAATGCTTGCAGGATGTCAGCATACTCAGCCTATGAACTTTTCAGTCCCCAACCTCGTAAATTTACTTTTTAGATTTGGATACGTTTGTTTCGAAATAAACTTTTCAAATGTTATTTTTTTAAGCCTATAAAACGTACGAGCTTCAATTGACGCAATTTGTTGTCGTTTCGCATTTTTTTTTCACTTTACCGGATGATCCGTGCCACTCAACTTTTATGCCAATTCTGTGAGGTATATATATATATATATATATATATATATATATATATATATATTAGAACTACGCTATCGATCAATTAGGACAGCAAACAGCGTTAAATTGATACGCGGCTCAGACCTTTGTCTGAAGTGACGGCTTACTTAAACCAATTAAGTTTCAGCTGACACACGTTGGTTACCAGATAATGTTTCAGGCTGCTCGTTTTTCTTGCTTTTGATTTCGTTTTTTTTGTGTGTGTGTGTGTGTTTGTGTGTGTGTCCTGTATTTGATTAAGTTTTATTTTCCTATTGTTTTCAAAACTCTACTGACGGCTTAAGTATCATTGAGCGGGACAAGGCTAACGCCGACGATGTTAGAATTAGCAACAACAAGGAAATTGGTTTGTCTGAACGCCCACATACACGACGCACAAACTCTCTCACACACACACACACACACACACACACACACACACACGTATAAAGAAAAACACACACAAACATAAAAGAGTCATTCACAGAAACAAAAACATATACATACTTGATATAATGGAATACGCGTACACCTGTGTTCACCCTCATTGGAATATAATTGGTTGGTGTCCGTCATAAATACAGACGGACGTGTAGGAGAGTCAAAGAGCCTTAGTCTGAGAGCTAAGTCTATAACGACGCTCATTGGACTACGCCATTGATCTACACTTCTTACCTGCGACTACGGCGCGTACCAGTCGATTACTGCTACCATATTCTACTTGGTTATAATGGCCAAAACCACTTAGCTACTTCATTCAAATATATCCCTTTCCGGGAGATATCAATTTGCTATCCATTTTAGTTGTTACTGCTGTTGGTAGTTTTCAAGTCATATGGTTTCTGATATTTGGTACAGTTCTTTGTTTGTGATTCTGTAGCGCCAGTCCACAAGGTACGAAGAAGGATTGTCCTGGATGAAACCAACATTTATTCATTCGATCAAATCCAGTAGCTGTCCAGTATTAATGGGGGTCTCCTTTTTAGTGTAGCATGTCAACATCTTCATTATATCATTATTTTCTCTTCCAGTTACATATGTGATATAATAGAATATGCATACACCTGTGTTCCCCCTCACTGGAATATAATTGGCTGGTGTCCGTCATAAATACCGACGGACGTGTAGGAGAGTCAAAGAGCCTTAGTCTGAGAGCTAAGTCTATAACGACGCCCATTGGACTACGCCATTGATCTACGCTTATTACCTGCGACTACGACGCGTACCAGTCGATTACTGCTACCGTATTCTACTTGGTAATAGTAGCCAAAACCGCTTAGCCACTTCGTTCAAATGTATCCCGTTCCGGGACATATCAATACTCATCAACATATACAGTCGTACATATGCATACACCTAAACATATATACAGATATATATAAAAATATACAGTCGGATAGACATACACACAGATACGCACATGGATATATGCATACATACATATAAGCAGGTGCGTATACGGACAAACGTATATATATATATATATATATATATATATATATATATATATATATATATAAAGAAAGATCAGTAAGATATATAATCCGGTGATTTTATAGATATTTTTGTGCTCAAACCATATTTTAAATCAATTAATTTATAATATATATATATATATATATATATATATATATACATACATGATTTTATAAGGGACATATAACGTTTATAAATTTAACATGTTTCGCTTTTTTTTATTATAACTTCATCAGAATATTAAATATGAAGAAGAAAAGAAAATTCTGTTATTTTTATTTTGTGTGTGTGTATTTTTTTAATTTGTTTTTTATTGATGAAGATCTAACGTGTATTTATCCTATCTACCGATTAGGACAAACCTTTAAGTATTATTGTAAGAAAAACCGGCTACGAATCCGGCTTTATAAATCCTACTCTAACTAGAAAATAATAAAATTTATTACGTGTAAAATACTTACATGGAGTTCTGATAATATTTTCTGAGTTGGGCTCTCGACTCCCGTCACGAAGTACTTTGGCTTCCCTCTGTCTTTTCTAGAAATATTTTCATGGCATCTGTTTTGCCGAGCTATTTTCACTGATGCCCTAATTACATGAATTTAAGAGCGCTATTCGGTTAGCCTCTCGATCACACCGTTTTGCTGTCAAAACAATTAAATGTAACCATCTCTTCTACTCCAACCGCTTCTCTCGCACTTCCCGACAGTGGAACTCCCTTCCTCTTACTTTCTTCCCCGATAACTATAATTCTTCAAAATAATTAAATGTACTGTCAAACGACATCTTCTGTTGCCTTGATCCCAGTTCTTCTGTTATCCTCCGTTGTTTTATCCTTTCCTCACCCCACCCTATACCCAGTCTTTTCCCTTACTTACTGACTCTGTAGGCCCTTTGACACCAGTGGCACTTCCGCCTGTCTTGGATGTATTGCTTAAAAAAATCTATGAACACAAGTGAAACACACTTTATTTTATTATCATCTTTTGTAAAATCCATACTTAAAGAATCTAAAATCTGTGTATCTACAACCACAACGGTGTAACTTAAATTCTTTCACTCTGACGCAAAGGATCCCCGATTAACATATGAACAGATATATATTAAAATGCCCACTAGACGCTCAGATGTACAGAAGCACACGCACATTCATATTATCAACCGGATGTGGCATAGACCACTTCTGATATCTCACGTTTGTTTTCTATACTCTATGTTTACAAGAGCCAGATTTGTCCATAAATGGCGTATTGCTGCTATATCTGGGCTGCCTGGTCCTCACATGCCTGTCTTGATAGCGTTTAAAAACGTATACGTGGCCTTGTGTGTGATGAATTATTACCTACCTTACAACAGCTTTCCCAAAGATGAAATATTTTGAGCCTCTCGCTGTTGTAGTGGCTGCTTCCATGGCATGTCTTCTGACGAATTATATTCCTCAGACCCACCGCCACAAACCGTTAAAACTGGGACCCACATTGACGCATAAACAAGGGTGAACTCTCCCCAGTCTCTTTGTATTACTATAATAAGAAGTAAATTCCATTCTTAAAGCTTATCAAGAACTGCTGTTTTGTGGACTTTTCCACAGTCACTATAATCTCAACCTCTTCAAAATTTAAGGTTAGGATTTGTACCTACAACCACAACCGGTGTAACTTAAATTCTTTCACTCTCACGCAAAGGATTTTCCTTTAAATAAACTACACAACACTAACTAATTAACTAGTAATTTATAGACTCAGATAGATAGTTACATAGACTCAGATAGATAGATAGATAGATAGATAGATAGATAGATAGATAGATACTAATTAGACTAAGATAGATAGTTACATAGATAGCAATATAATGAATAGACCCCAAATGATAGATAGATAGATAGATAGATAGATAGAATTTATTGTTTTCCCTTACGTTCATTCAACACTACAATATGAGCACGTGGCCGAGTGGTTAGAACGTTCGCATTCTGATCATGAGACACGGGTTCGAATCTCCTCATGGTCAATTTATCAGGAAGGAGACTTCCTGGTGTTATCAGACTGAATAGGTCGATCCCACATTTCGGCACCTTTGCTGAAAACCATACCATGTGCTGACCCTTGTAAATTGGTAGACGGAACACTTTGGGGCCGTGGATAGCTGTGTTACCACGAAGTCACAAGTCATCGCTTGAACGTGCTAGCATTGTTCAAATTGTTGATCACGCTAGATAACACACTCTGTCTCAGAAACTGTAACTAAGGTCTGCATAGTTGCAGTATAAGTCACAGGTGAGCTAGTTTTGTGGGTCACAGATGCGCCTGAGAAAGCGTATGCAATAGGGATTGGCTAGCCGTCTAGTAGACGGGTATCCTCGAATACGAGTAACCAACTATACACCACACTACATAATAACCCTCTAGTTTGTGTGGCTCTCGGTCCTTATAGAATATTTCTATAAAAAAATAAATGATCTTATAAACTTCTATTCACACTACAAAAATAAAACTAAATCCGTACCAATTAAGGGTTTCTTTGAACGCGAACTCAAAATCAGTAGCCCTCAATACTTACAGGGTGAAGAGAAATATAATTGAAATTGCTTATAGACTATTCCTATGTCCTCAGTGAGTGCCACATAAAAGCCATCTTCCTGTATCCTAATTATTTTGTATATAACATGATAGCGAAATCCAGCGAAAACAAAAAAATAAATTATCACAAGTCTAGTAATATAATTCTTTACATATCAAGAACAATATTACGGGGAAAAGTATTCGTGTGATACGTTTCGTTCTTCAGAACATCGTTGGACGGAATAGCGGCAGATAGATAGATAGATAGATAGATAGATAGATAGATACTGAATAGACTCAGATAGATAGGTACATAGATTCAGATAGATAGATAGATAGATAGATAGATACTGAATAGACACAGATAGATAGGTACATAGACTCAGATAGATAGATAGATAGATAGATAGATAGATACTGAATAGACACAGATAGATAGGTACATAGACTCAGATAGATAGATAGATAGATAGATAGATACTGAATAGACACAGATAGATAGGTACATAGACTCAGATAGATAGATAGATAGATAGATACTGATTAAACTCAGATAGATAGTTACATAGATAGTTACATAGATAGCAATATAATGAATAGACTCCAAATGATAGATAAATAGATAGATAGATAGATAGATAGAAAGAAACTGGCAGATAGATAGATAGATAGATAGATAGATAGGTAGAAACTGACTAATAGATAGATGCTGTATAGACTCAGATAGATAGATAGTTACATAGAAACCAATATAATGAATAGACACCAAATGATAGATAGATAGATAGATAGATACTGTATAGAATTAGATAGATAGATAGATAGATAGAAACTGACTAATAGATAGATAGATAGATAGATAGATAGATAGATAGATACTGAATAGACTCAGATAGATATAGTAACATGGCTGTCACTTGGTCTCTATTCCAAGCTTCTTTAACATGTGTTTTAATGATGAAAGTTATTGTCAATTATTTTAATTTTCTTGAGTACCGGGTAACGACGGGTGTTCTTGTTGACATATGCAGATAGCACTAATGAAGCATTTAGAAACAAGATATGATATTTACTCGGGGTGGGGAACATCCTACTGTATCAAAGATGGACAACGATAGGGAAAGAACTTGTGAAATTTCCCATGAAATGTGTTTAAAATTACCTAACCTTTCAAGTAACCTTTGCAGAAAATTCGAAGAGACAAAAAAAAAATGAAATAAAATTATAATCTACACAAGAAATACCTTCGCTGTTTGTGGATACGTGTGTATATGTCTGCATGATTCTTTTTATACTATATATATATATATATATATCGTCGTGGCTGTCCTCTCGGTTTCGAGCGTGACCACCTTCTTTATTTCATGTCCTCACCCCCTCCCATCAACTTAAAATTCCATGTATTCGCAGGTGACTCTTCAGGCCAGCCAAACTGCGACAAATTTTGCCACAGAATTGGCATACCCGATCAGTTTTGTTTACAGTGACATTATTCGGGTGCACACTTGGTTTTGCACATTTACGCCAATGGCTTTTGAAACCGGCAAATGATAAGCACAATTTTCCGCATATGTCACAATTAACGTAGTGAATTTGTGGACCCGTTGCTGGACCCTGTTCGCCTTTACGAATCAGACGTTTGTAGGCACTGTCCTGCATACGGCTATTCTCAAAGGACTCAATGCCTTCGTGAACTAGTTTCCGCCACTTTTTCCCATTGGTCAACAGATAGTCCAGATTGTATCAGATAAGATTTTATTGTGTCCTTAAATCTCTTCTTCGGCTTTGATGGATTTCTCATTCCTTCCCACATTTCACCATAGAACAGCCGTTTTGGTAGACGACTGTCATCCATACGCGCAATGTGACCGACCCATCGGAGACAATTTTTCATTACCATCAACTGAATGCTTGGTAGCACTGCTTTCTCTAATACTTCTGTATCTGAGACATTGGACTGCCATGTGATATGAAGTATATATATATATATATATATATATATATATATATATATATAGTTTATGCAAACTTAGGTAATCCGTATGGGTAGACCCGAGGAGGATGATATCCAGAGAGCTCAATGTAAAAATTCAGAGCAGATATGTTTGAATAAAAAAACGGACCACGTTAGATTCCATGTAATAAGCTATTTCACCATGGTGAAATAGCTTATTACATGGAATCTTAACGTAACCTATTTATATATATATATATATATATATATATATATATATATATATATATATATATACACACACACAATGGGGGAAACAAATATTCGTACACATCCAATTTTTTTAATTTCCCACTAATGAATAAACATTGTTTTCATATAATTAAATGCACACAGATGCATAATAACTAAATATGCATAGAAAACAGAAAAAATCGATGTAATAGAAATAAATCCCATGTATCCATTTTAATAGGTGAAAAATGTAGCAGCCACCCTCTTGACCCAGGTAACCACTACCTTATTGATAATGGACCTGATTGACTCGGATGGGTCGTTTTCACTCATGCCCAGGATCTCACCAACAAATTCGGGAGTTCTTTTCTCATCAGAATGATCAGAGTGAGTTTTCCGAGCTGCTGTACCTTCGTCACCAACCATTAGACGCATCCAACTCCTTTCAAATCCTCTGCACTGACCTCAGCTTGACACCCATTCACTCTGAAATTTTCATATTGGGGCGAATGCCAAGAAGTACAACATGCCGTTTCCAAATCTCTGGCGGAGTGAATTGCATCATAGAGCTCTTTTACACACAGACGATGCCCAACTGACCCTTCTGTGCTGTGTAGTTGACAAATTTAAAAACAAACAACGCTCATGCGCGAAATTCAAAATATAAAATAGTGATAATTTATTTATCGTACCCTGTATATGTTACCACATTAAACGTTATTTTTAATGGATACTCCTATTTGAGTAGGCATTCCGTTTATTTATTAAGCAGTATATTTATTTATTTATTTTCGGCTACCGGCCTTAATGTACAAGAAGTCATATTAAAGGAATATTTTGGGTTCCCCTTGACAGTGGGGGCTACCGTTAACATTATCATTATTTGTGTTCTCGATCAAGTCGTACGACCTCATACAGATGTGGTACTTTCCGCAGAGTATCTGTAGATCCAAATCCTCTGATGCGATGCGATAGTAAGATTTATTTTCGATTTTCTGTAGGTTCGGTGATATGGACCACAACGCCCCAATGATTATTATTATTATTATTATTATTGTGGGGCTCGCCCCTTGTACACAAGAGGGACTCGTCCAAAGTATACTTATACTACGGAGAAATAGCATCACAAAAACGTCGAGACATGGTGTTCACTCAGAGTTATACGAGAGTCCAGAAAGAGAGATAATTACGGCTTCACTTATAGAGACTTGTACATATACTTTTCTGTTAACCCGCATTCCTGGACTACTAATCTTCATTTCAAGTTTGTATTCCAACGTTTAATGCACATATTTTTCTATGTCAATTACTGTCGTTGTTTATTTATCTGTGCAGGATTCCATCCCCGGAATCCACAACAATTATTCCATTGGAAAAATTAAAATTCTGTTAGAAATGATAAAAATCGGAATTTGTGATAGGTTTGTATCCTTCTTCGACGAACGATAAAACGAAAAAGAATTTTCAAGAAAATTGTTTTACAAATGTGTAGATATTTTTACTACACACACACACACATACACACACGCACACAAATGCACTACATTTAAAACGTTTGAGGCCACCTCTGGTAGTTTTTTTAAATTGACCCCCAAAATACTGTAATTCCCCATGTGTAACACGCATTTTTTTCTTCTAAAATAATAATAAAGAAAATTAAGGGTGCGTATTATGCACAGCTACAAAAATATCTTTTAAAAATTGCCGTTTCATAGGTCGATTTCAGTTGCGAAATGACTACTCACCACAAACATACGACAATTTGACATTAATATTCGGCGATTGCGACCCCATAAGGATGTCAAATATAATCATATGTACCTAACAATTCTTACAAATATAAAATAAAATAAGAATTATTATAAAACTAAATTAGAATGATATTATGCTATTTTTAACACCATTTTCTTAAAATAAGAGTAGGAAACGTTGGCCGTAATGAAACTAGACAGGTACAATTTATAGGATTTGATTACCAAGCAAGAGGTGCGTATTATGCGTGAACAGAATTATCTTCTCACACTTTCAGAACAGTGTCCTGGGTAAGACGATAAACTACGTTCAATAGTAAGGCCTCTGATCAGGAGGTTTTGAGGAGCGTATAATTGCTGGTGTTCACAGGTCCACCCTGACCCGGGGTGGTAGCACCTTTTAGGGTCCCAGGTATGGGCAAATAGTCAACCCTGAAACTGTGGTAAAAACACCATGAAAGCGTAAAAATAGGGTTTAATACCAGAAATACTTTGTAAAAAAATTATTACCAGTAATACGTTTTTGAAGAAAAAATATTACCAAAAATAGATTTTTGACAAAACGAAATATTACCAGCAAAAAAATTGCTGGCATTAAATAACCCATTGGTGTTGATATGCCGTAAAACAAAACAAACCTAACCAAACTTTCAGTACAATACGGGTGCGTGTTATGGATAAAGGCGTATTATACATGGAGAATTACGGTAGTTGTTTTGTAATTTAAATAAGAATTTTTTATACATGGTTAAAAAAAATGTGAGACATGATTTTATTAGAAATTTTACTATTGCAAAAAGAAAAAAAGGCATTTTATGATTAAACTCTGCTCTCGTCAAAACATCCTCCTTTAGCCTTGATTACTGCAGCACAACATTTTGGCACTCGTTCAAAACTTTCTCAAAGTATAATCGTATCCTTCTATTCTTTTGTTTTTCTCTGTCCTTAGAATTTTCCTCGTATTCTTTAACGCTCAAGAATTTTTTTTTGTCTTCTTTGCCATGCTTGGAATGAATTACTTAAAATATCCTGAAAAATATCTGTAAAATAATATATAATAATTCAAATATGAGTATCCACTGAAATTATGGTTTAAGTGATAGAAATCTTTAGAAAATTACTTTGTTTACGGTAGGATAAGAAAGTGAGCAGATATATAATTTTCATGGAAATTAAATACGAGACGTATTTCGCTTAAAGAGACGTTTTAAACTTTGCTTGAGTGGCAAGTCTCCGTGGCCGAGTTGGTTAAGTCACGTCTAACAACGGTTCCTTTCTGTCTAGAGGAACCCAGAATTGTATCTAGCCGGATATCGCACATTTTTCTTTACTGCGAGATCTCGAATATTCAGGCCGGTAGATGAAAATAGATTAATATATTGTTTAATAAATGGCGCGTCTATTCAAATATGAGTATCCACTAAGAATAACTTTAAAAATTATAGAAATAAGTATGCTTATATAATATAAACTTTGTTTATAAATATATATTTTTTTGTTATTATTATAATTATTTATTTATTATTAATATTTTTTCTAGAATATAAAAGTTATAAACTACACAACAGGAACTAAGTTTTTTTTTA
The DNA here is from genome assembly GCA_903632075.3 of Acanthosepion pharaonis. Classification (NCBI taxonomy): domain Eukaryota; kingdom Metazoa; phylum Mollusca; class Cephalopoda; order Sepiida; family Sepiidae; genus Acanthosepion; species Acanthosepion pharaonis. The sequence continues at coordinate 1,952,489 of CAHIKZ030005072.1, forward strand.
ATTATATTTTCTTTTGCAACTACTAAAGTTTGGAAAGACTTTCTCTTCCATTGATTTATTCTTTGTGCGCGATAACAATGATATATTAGTCCGCCATTTATTCATGTTTAATGACAATTTCACCATTACATCCAATTTTCATTCTGCCTTTTAAATCGATATACAGCATTGATTAATCCCATTTAATTATTTTCCTCTCCCCAGGTTTTTTACAAGGATAACTGCCAAGTTAACAAGTTAGCATTGTTATCTTTTAAGTCACCCCAGTCAAAATATTTGTCAAGTCACAAGGACCTCAGACAGACAAAACTTTCCTCAAATTATGCGCAGTGACCCAAAGAATCATGTTGTTATGATATCCCCAGCTGGTCAAGGAAGCCATATAGCTTTGAGGGGATTGGTCCGAATTCGCCAATCAAAAAAAGGAATCGCTTTGACATTCCCATCCTGAATTTCAAACAATCTTGCCATCTCAATCAGCGTATTTTGAAATATTCTCAATGTCCATGTTTCCTATATATTTCTGTTATTTGGTCTGAGTTTATTCAGAATCTATCTATCTATCTATCTATCTATCTATCTATCTAGTTCTGTTCCTATCTATCTATCTATCTATCTATCTATCTATCTATCTATCTATCTATCTATCTATCTATCTATCTATCTATTTGCTATCAGAGGAGGCGCGGTAGAGTAATGGATAGTGGCTCTGATTGAGGAATCGAAAGCCGAGTTCGAATTCCAGTCGAATCCAACACATTCACTTACGTGTTAATTAGGAAAGGTATGAATCTTCTCCTTCTCTCCCCAACTCTGGTTAAATAACAGGACAGATCGAGTTCTATAGCCTTGGATGACTACTGGTCTACCGCAAAAAGAAATGACAACTTACTGCGGGAAAAATCTGCCTGGTCAGTCATGTATCGAAAGATACATGATTGCCTAAGTGTGTATCATGTATGGCACATAACTGACTGACTGTTGCGTTCTATGAAAAGTTCATGACACTCTTTCACACAATAGCAAGCTACAAAAAAATTCTGTAACTTATTGAAGACATTTTTGTATTTTTAAAAGAGAGGAAGTCACTTTTTTATGACTATCTGCGAATTGTCATGTATATTATTAAATCCGTTCTTTCTTAAGACGTTTTTCTGAAAATGATGTATGAATTTAAAATCTTTCTGTTTTTGTTTATTCGCCGAAATCAAAACTTTACAGGCAAAAATAACGGATCACTGAGCGCCGAGGAATCGGAGAGCCGAGTTCGAATTCCACTCGAATCCAATCCATTCACTTACGTGCTAATACCCTTTAGAAAAGTATGAATCCTCTTCTTTTCCACCAGCCGGACAGAATGAGTTCTATAGCCTTAGATGGCAACTGGTATACCGCAGAGAGAAATGCCACCTATCGCTGGAAAAAAAAAAATCTGCCTCGTCAGTCATGTATTGAAAGATACATGATTGCCTAAGTGTGTATCACGCATGGCACGTAACTGATGGGAGCATCAATAATACGGCAGTTATGTTTCTCTCATCACTATTATCACCATTATCGTGGCATCTTACATTTCTGGAGTTATTATTTTTAAAATTAATTTCTTCTGTCGTACGTTCTTCACGCCGGCATTTACAGCTTTGCGCTTCTTGTTTGATCTATTATTGCTTCTTTAAGCTAATTGGTAGTTATGCTTTCCGAGAGTTGATCTCCTTGAAATCATTTTTTAAGCATTTCACCCCACACAAGACGGGAGTGCCACTAGTACGCAAGGAGCTACAATGAGTGAAAGTAAGGGAAAAGACTGGGTATAGGTGGGGGTTGAGGAAAGGATAAAAAGACGAACGGAGATCAAGGCATCAGAAGATGTCGATTGACATTACATTTAAATTTTTAAAGATTATAGTTCTCAGGGGAGCAAGTAAGAGGAAGGGAGTTCCTCTGTCGGGAAGAGCGAGAGAAGCTGTTGGAGAAGAAGAGCCGGTTGCATTTAACTGTTTCGGTAGAAAAGGGGGGGGAGTGAGACGCCAACCTAGTAGCACACTTAAATTAGCATTTAAATTAGCATTTGTAGCTGCATTAAGTTACAGTCCACGCCGTCTGTCAAACTCTCTGCATTAGCAGAGAGGAACCCGGACGAAGCTTTGCCGAAGGGCAAGGTTTCGTTCAGAGAGGTTATGACAGCTCTCGAACTCGCCTAGGCGAACCGAAGGCTATATTTTTATAACTCGGCCTTGTGCCACATGCGACCCCATCAATCGGGGCACCATCTTGTCAAAGCAGATGTCATGAAAATATTTCTAGAAAAGACAAAGTGAAGCGGCATTACGTCACATTGCAAGCCCGTCTTTGGATTTTGGTGACAGTATTCCATACATGGACGAATGGTAGATGCGATGTATGGACTCAGACGAGAGAAAAAAAACCTTCTGGCGCGACACAGAGGACCAAATTTCCTTGCAGTAGATGCAGCAATTGATTCAATGTAGTTGTTCCACCTAAGCTCAGTGGAAAACCTGAGACCAAGAAGGCGTAGAGAGATGCTCTCGTTCAGCTGATCATCAACCATGCTGATAGGAGGCCGGGTGAAAAAATAAAAGCAGTTTCGTTTTGGATTCAATTAAAATTCACAAGATATTTCCTGCCCCAATCCATCTCAGATTGAAGGCCATTTTCAAGACTGACAGTCTGGTTAACTTTGACAGTAATGTCGGATTTACTATTGAGACAAGAGCAAACGTTAGTGTCGTCTGCGTAGATGGCGACCTGAGAACTGATGACGTCAGAAAAATCATTGATACAAATCAGAAATAGTGTATAACCAAGGAAATAGCCTTGAGGAACACCAGCTTTCGTATGGAAGTGACGGGAAGAGAAACTGTTCAGGACAAACTTCATTTCACGCGAATTTTCTCTGTAGTATTTCATCTTGGCGCTAATTTTACAGTCTTGACTCTATTGCGTTCTTTTTATAGAAGTAAATTTCAAAAAATTACAACAACCACATCAACCACTAAGAACGTCACTTCACTATGTAGGGTGAGAGACTTTTTTCTCTCCAGAATCTATCTTACATATAAATAAGTCTGCCCTTCGCCCATGCTTAGAATATAGCTGCCGCATATGGTCCGGAGTCCCTGCTATTTACTTTGAGCTCTTTGATGGTAAGTAGGCTCCACCGTCCTTCCTCCACACACTTTTTTCTTCCCCAAAGAAGAATCTGCAATATTATTGGTCCTGATCTGCCGGCTCAGCTCGTCATTTTCTCACCGCCGTAAGGTTGCCTCACTATGCCTTTTCTATAAATATTTTCATGGTAATTGTTCTAATGAGCTCTTCGCTATTGTACCTAAAGTTTTTGATTTTAAGCGAAGAATGAGACTAGCTTGAGCTGGCACGATGTAGCCGTAAATCAGTTCCTTCTCTCACGCTTGTGGAACTCACTCCGACTTCTATGCTTTCCAGCCAACATTAATCGGCAAATATTTAAATGCAATGTCAATCGCTATATATTGTCCTCCCGATTCATCTCTCCTCTTTCTGATCATTATCAATGTTTCTGTTCCTGATTCTTCCACACCCTGTAACCTCTTGGGCTTTAGTATCTTTACTTTCTTGCTTGGGTGATTCTGATTAAAAGAAACTTGATGAATTTCAACAGTAGTAACCACTAAAATGTTTCACACAAATTCAAAAATAGTTTGCGAAGGAAGTCCTCATTAACACTGGAAAGCTCCTTAAAAATTACAGGACTTGAGAATCCATATACGCGAAAAATTATTTTAATGGAAAAATTTTCTAAAGTTAATCCATAAGTAGCAATGTCCTTATAAGGAAACGGATTCTGGAAACGTCCTTATAAGAAAACGGTTAATATTAACATTATCATTAACATCTATCTATCTATTTATCGATCGATCGATCGATCGATCGATCTGAGTATTTAATGTGTCTTCGTACCTGAGTCTATTCAGTATCTATCAATTTGAATCTATTCTGCATCTATCTATCTATGTATCTATATCTATCTATCTATCAAGGGATCGATTGATCGATCGATCGATCAATCTGAGTCTATTTAATATGTTTCTTAGTACCTGAGTCTATTCAGTATCTATCAATTTGAGTCTATTCTGCATCTATCTATCTATCTATCTATCTATCTATCTATCTATCTATCTATCTATCTATCAAGCGATCGATTGATCGATCGATCGATCAATCTGAGTCTATTTAATATGTTTCTTAGTACCTGAGTCTATTCAGTATCTATTTATCTGCCTATTTCGATCTCTTTCTGTATATTTCGAACTGTTTCGATCTATCTTTATATCTGTCTTTCTGAGTAAGCTCATATCTATCTATCTATCTATCTATCTATCTATCTATCTATATATATATATATATATATATATTCATATATATATATCTGAGTATGTTCATGTTTGAGTATATTCATATCTATGTATCTATCTGAGTATCTATCAATATATCTATTTGAGTATCTATGCCAGTTTATTCATATCTATGTGTCTATCTATCTCATTTTATTAAGATCTATGTATTAATTTGATTCTTTTCATCTCTGTCTCTCTTTCACTCTCTCTCTCTCTCTCTTTCTGTCTCTCTCTGTAAATATACACACACACACGCGCAGATATATATATATATATATATATATATATATATATATATAGTTGGGGGAAATAAATATTCGGACACATGAAAAAATGTATTTTTATAAATGTAAAAGCCTTAACTCAAACAAGTTTTGATACATTTTATGTGTAAAGATACATTTTATTAAAAAATAGTAATAAACTTAATTAATTCTTATTCTAACAGAAATTAATGCATTTTTTTCATTTTAACTGATGAAAAAAGTAATCGTACAAAAAAAAAAAAAAAACATTTTAACTTAATTTAATACATTGTGGAATATCCTTTATTGAGTTCAACAGCTACCAGTCTATTCCTGTACGTCTCAACTAATGATTTGTATACATTGCGTGGTATTTTGTCCGATTCTTCTTCGCTTATTGTCTTCAAATTCTTGATATTTGCTGGTGATCTTTTCCCAATTTGAATTTTCAAATATCACCATAAATTCTCTATTGGGTTCAAGTCTGGGGACTAACTTGGCCATTGCAAGACATCAATGTTACTTTCAGCTAATCATTTCCTTGTAGATCTAGCGGTATGCTTAGGATCATTATCCACTTGGAAAACCCAATCAGGAGGTAGCCGAAGTCTATCAACAGAACGCATTAAATTTTCTTGCAGGATTTTCTGGTATCTTTCGGCATTCATCTTCCCATCTATTATTGATATTCTGCCAACACCTTTTGCAGAAAAACAGCCCCAGATCATGATACTGCCACCACCAAACTTTAAAGTTGGCAACGTGTTCTTTGGTAAGTAGGCTTCACCATCCTTCCTCCACACACGATTTCGACAATTATGACCAAACAACTCTATTTTAGTTTCATATGTCCATAGTACTTTTGCCCAAAATGAATATTTTTTATCCTTATGCTCTCTAACGAATTTTAGCCTAGCATCTGTGTGTCGTTTCAAGAGGAGTGGAGTTTTCCTTGGGATGCGTGATTTCAGACAGTTTTTGTGTAGTTCATTACTTATTGTACGCTTGGTTACTTTAATCCCTAATGAATGCAGATGTTCCTGCAGCTCTTCTCGGGTAACCTGTGGATTTTCTTGGATCTGGCGTCTTAATATCTTTGCTGATCTTAGAGAAATCATCCTCGGAGCCCCTGTTCGTCTTTGGTTTTCGACACTGTTACGAGTTTTAAACCTTGCAATGAACAAAACAATTGTAGTAAAAGGAATATTCAGGTTGTTAGAAATCGTTCTGTAACTGTTCCCATCTTTCCAAAGAGACAAAATGTGTTGTTTTTGTGAAATAGTCAATTCTTTACCTTTAGGCATTATTAGAACCCTCTCGTAAGACTAGAAATTGCAGAATGCTCTGATAATGTCTAATAGCGTTAACTATATTTACTGATAACATTACTGGAACATTCGAAAATATACTTTTTTCATAATTAACTGATTATTTTATTCTAATAATTGATTTGTACGGATACTTCCTTCACCAGTTAGAATTTAAAAAATCCATTAATTTCTGTTAGAATAAGAATGAAGTGTATTATTATTTTTTAATAGTATGTGTCTTTATACAAAATGTGCCAAGATTTGTTTTATTTAATGCTTTTACATTTATGAAAATACAATTTTTCAAGTGTACGAATATTTATTTTCCCCACTGTATATATATATATATATATATATATATATATATATATATATATATATATATATATATATATATAATATATATTGAACAATAAGAAAATAAAAAATTAAATCATTAGACACACTGGGTTGTAGATTAATATTCTTTCGTTTTTTATTATTATTATTCCATTTAGATTCCTCGACTAGTTTCGACCGAAATGGCCATCATCGGGAGGAGAAATATTTCTGCTTGCTGTTAGCTGTGAACTACAGAAATGAATGTCTTTTGTTGGAGAAAATGAACATTTGTCTGTAGTTTTCATTTGTTTTTATTTTCTTATCTTTTTAACATGAATCTTTTTAACATTCCTTGTGTTGGTCAAACAGTCTCTTTTAAGTTGTTATTTGAGATAAGAACTGGATAGATACATTTTATCCTGAATTCTCTGGTCAGTTTGACAGTTTTATTGGACCTGGTGAGGGGATGTGTCTCTGTTTAGTGTTTGTGTGTGTGTTATTTGGTTCTTAGGGGTGAGTGAGTATGAGGATGTAAGCGTGTGTATTGCTGTAGGTGTGTTATCATTTGGCTCATTAGGGTGAGTGAGTATGGTGTGTGTACATGTGTATAATCGTGTGGGTGAGTGTATAAGTGTGAGGCCTCCATTCCTCCGTAAGCATGTCTGTCTTGTGTGGGTGAGAAATGTGGGTAGGTTTTGATTTGTTGAGTTATATATTGTTACTATTATATATTGCTAAATTTATGATTTAGCCCGGCTAATATATATATGAAGTCTTTTCAGATTTATCTATTTATCTCCCTCAATGATTAAAAACGTTTCGAGCGAATGGCCCCCCCTCTTTAAGGTCCGGCGTGTTCATTCGAACTTTTTGAACTGGTACTACACAATCATATACAATGTTCCCAAACTCTAACAAATAAAAGAAAAATGGCAACGCTAGGATTTCCAAGAACTTCAAAAACTAAAATGGAGAGCACATGTATCTGGAAGTTAACAAATGGTAGAATCAAGTTGTCGGTGGTTCACATTGCTACAAACCAACGTTTAGGGCGGAAACCCCTATCAGTGCCTCAAAATAAATAAAAGTAACCTATATAAATTAACCTATATATATATCTCAAACGAAAGTTCCACTGCCTGCTCTGCCAAGGAATGCCGATTCTTTTCACATAAGGAAAGGGCTAAATTTACTATCTATCTATCTATCTATCTATCTATCTATCTATCTATCTATCTATTTCGTAGCCTGTACATGTCTTTCTATCAGTCTATTGCGTAGCTTCTAGTTATCTCTCTATTTCGTAGCTTGTACATTTCTTTCTATCTATCTATCTATCTATCTATCTATCTATCTATCTATCTATCTATCTATCTCGTAGCCTCTTCATACCTATGTATCTATATATCTATTTCGGAACAATGTGTAAAAATGCCTTTTAATTAATGAGCACTCTGCGTCTATTTTTAATTAATGAGCCTTCAGGGTCTTAAGACAGGACTGCGCTTTTTCTAGAAAAACGTATATCTGCCATGTCAAATTTCAGTTGAAAGTTAGAAAACTTACAGCGTTCATAATAAGCGTTGTTGTCATCTGCTATCTCATATTACTGCCAATTAATTTAATAAAGCCGAAAAACATTTATTGGATTTTCCAAATAAATAAAATGCTGTTTACTTCAATTTTCTTACAAATGAACCGATTTTTTGGAACAAGTGAAAACAGTTTAAGTTTGTTGAATTAGTTGTTGCCATTTTTATTATTAGTAGTAATATATCCATTTGGAAAATCTTTAAATAATATTCTCCCGATCAGCTCTATGCAGTTCTGGCGTGAGTTAGAAATTCCAGTGAACTTAGCTAAATGACAAAAATATAGTTAGAACCTAGACGTCTTACTAAACTTTGGTTACTGCAGTAAATTTAGAGAGTAAAGAAAAATTCTGTGACAATTTGACATTTCTCTGTTTTGTTGGGCGGATATTCGTCTAGTTAGTATGAATAAAAATTGATATTTCAACGCTTCGACTCGTAGACTGTTTAAGTCGTACTGATAAAGACTCCGTCGCATCTAACCATATATAATGCGTTGTCTGAACATGAATGCACCAGATTTTGCAACTATCAAAGTTAACCTAATAACACAGTGAAAGAAAACCGTAATTTCTCTGTCTGTGTTCTGAGGACGCTTCTATATCCATGAAGAAATAATCGCAGCCTTAATTTGATTATTGGTAAAGATAGAATTTCAACTTTCTCCAAAGTGTGGAACAGCAGGCATATTTGATTGTTAAAGCCACAAATGCCGATTCAGTGATTATATATATATATATATATATATATATATATATATATATATATATATATATATATATATATATGTATATATTGTTACGAGGATGCATTTCTATAATAAAGGATTCCTTTGAGTTCTACTTGTTATTACAAAAAAGTTTTCATTCATGAAGTAGTTGTAAAATAGAAATTAGAAATAGAATGTTTGGAAGATTCTAGATCATTCTAGTATATTCGAGAAAAATCTAGATGATTCGAGAAACATCTAGAAATATGCCAATTAGGTGTTAGCCCCTATAAAAATGGGATTTTGGAAAAGGGTTGTCAGTTGATGAATGAAAATTTCTGCTGTTATCAACTCCGGCTTTTGATTCAAGGACTTTTATATCCAGCCGAAAGAATCTCTATAAAAAGTTGCCGACCAACCAAAACCCAAAAGAGAATTTCATGGAACAAAGTTGGTAAATAGAATTTTGACTAATTTTCATTGACCAAACTAAAAATTAATATTTATTTACACACCTTTGTGGATTTCCAAATATAGCACTTAGATTACTTCACTAGCCCTAAACTAAGTGATAAAGATATATGATTCCCTTTCCTTCTTCCTCGTAACACTCCGCCAGTAACTCTTTGTTTTCTGTTTTGTAGGCCACAATTGTTTATCCTGTATATATTTTATGTTCTGTTTTAGTAAATTAAATATTTGTTTGTGATTTAGCTCTGTGTTGTGGTAAATCATTTTTTTCCTTTGTTACAATTATCAACACGTAACAATATATATATATATATATATATATATATATATATATATATATATATATATATATATATATATATATTTTATATATGTTTATATTTGATTTGTAACCTGTAGTCGATATTAAATTTGTCAAATTTTCTCAATTACAAAGCGGCCCTTTAAGTAAACGCAATTTCACTTTCCCCCGCCCCATCTGTCTCTCCCACCTCGTCTTTCCCTCCCTCTTATTCTAACATTAAATTGTCTATGGTGTGTGTATGTCACCACGAAATGTATCTTTATACATCCGACAACATTCATTTTTCTCTTACTTAAACCCCTTCCACCCATCTCTCCTAAAATTCTCTCTGTTAAGGTTTAATCTCCCTCCCCCTCATACTTACACTCTCTCTAAATTCTGTTTTTATTTCCGGGGTTGTTTTTTTCTGTTTTCTTTTTTGAATTTGTAGGTCTGATGAATTGGATCGTATTTACGGTTCCAATGGAATAAATTATGACCATGGAATATTAGTGTTTAAGCTTTTTTTATATATATATATATATATATATATATATATATATATATATATATATATATAGATAGATAGATAGATAGATATATAGATATAGATATAGATAGATAGATACTGTTAGTGATCAATATATATATATATATATATATATATATATATATATAAATTTCCATGAGTAGAGAATCCAGGTAGATCTCAATATCCAGCAAGCAAGAATATAATATAAAATCCTAACAGACTCAATCCTAAAACATACTAATAGAAAATACAAACGTAATAACACCATCTTTATATTTTAAAAAAAGTTTAAAATAATAGAAGCCGTAATAATAAAAAAAAGAAAGCGCCAATACTCAATAAAATTAACGTCAACAATTTGTTGACCATGTTTGTAAGTTATTTTTTATTTTTTTTTTTTGCATATCTTTAAGTTTTTCCATATATATGAATCAATTTCCAGTTCGTCCTGCGTTTCCAAAAACTGTAAACAAATCACACAGCCAAGTTGGGATTTGGTTTCAGAAAGAAATATTTACGCATGGCCAGTTGTATGTTGCATGCTCAAGAATACGAAATCCTTAGAATTTATTCTTCGATATTAAAAAAGGAAAAAATAAATTTTCTTAAAAAATATTGTTTACCATGAAGTCCTATAGAATTAAATTAAAGAAATTATTAAGCCGCGAATTACATTTTTTCTCAAAGTATTTTCGAAGTAAATCAGCTTTTTCAAATTTTATCGATTGGTTAGCAAAACGGAGAGCTTGTAAATCTTGACAAAAGAATGTTAACGATAACTTCAACAATACTAAATACCCATGATGATTTTAACGCGTTAGCGTTTTGAAGAAAAAAATTCTCGTATTTAAAAAACGATTCCACTGACCGATAACCTCTGAAAGCTGAAAGACTTTCATATTTCAGGGACATTCTCGTGGGAAAGAAGATGACGCGGGTGAACATTAATAGATTGGAGACTCTAAACATGGATTCCTAAAGTGTTCGAAATGAAAGCCGTTCCATTAACGAAAAACACCCAGACTGTGTAAGTCGTGACTGGAAAATAGAAGAGAGAAAATATCTTCGCAGATAACTCACGTTTTATCCACTCTAGACCTAAAGAAGGCAAGAACATCAAATTAAATATTTTCTGGGTCCTTATTCATTGCTAGTAATGTTAATGGTATGGCTGAATTATGTTATAACAAAAAAACAGAGTAGATGAAGAAGAAAGGCGATCAGTTGAATGATATAATTGTTTTTTTTTTTTTGTTTTGTTTTGTTTTACGATTTATAAATCTTTTTGGCGGTTAAAAGCTGAAACATAATTTCGATTGTAAGATTTTTTTCTAGAGAATATTGCATTAAGGGTATTTTGTGAAAAACATTAGCTTTTCTATATATAAGGAATACTGTTTAACCCATAATTGTCGGAAGGTGAGGGATTGATACCTTTCCAACTGCGAACTCGGCTTTCGCAGTTTTCATTCGTGTGAGTGTCAAATTCTCCAAGCCCTCTTCTCTCATTATATATCTTTCAATAGTCTCTTTCCGATTCTAAGTATAAGCGACCTTTTTCTTTCCGTTTTCCTTAAGGGTTCTTCCCTGCTCACCTTTTTTCGTCCATATTATTCTCAGCATCCTTCTGTTGCCTCAAGTTTCCTATTTACTGTCATATGACTATGCCGAACGAACTTAGGAGAAAGAGCATATAGAGTCATGGTAACCAGTTTGAAACAGACAAATATGCTCCAACCATCAGGTCCTGCGACAAATGAATGGCAGCCATACTACGTTGAAACACCGTTGAACCTGGTCTGTAATTTGATGGGTGACCGTTCGCGAATAACAGGTTCTGGAATGTGCTACTGGGGTAGCGGATAACGGCCTGAAATAAAAAATCAAAGAGACAAACTCGAATCTAAATTGGGTTCGTTATATTCACTCACGTTGGGAAAAGTATAAACCCACCTCTTTTTAGTTTCAAATCCTTTTATTAATTTAAAATGAACAAACAAGTTGTCTACATAATCGTTTTTTAAGTCCTCGAAGGAATTGCGCCGTTACAATCTTTTGAAAACTACAGAAATTATGTGATAAATATTTTAGTTTCAAATTTGTTTTAATATTCTCAGATGAACAAAACAAAATCTCCTACGTACTTAAAGTGTTATTTGAATAAAAGTTATCGAAGGAATTGCTTCGTTGCAATCTTTTGGAAACCACAGAAATTATGTGAGAGATTTTTTGGTTTCAAATCTGTTTTATTATTCTCAGATGAACAAAACAAAATCTCGTACCTACTTATAGCATCTTTTTTTTTTAAGTCAACGATGGAATTGCAGCGTTGCAATACTTTCTTTCATCTCTTCTTCGTTAAAATCTTAGGGCAGACGAAATCATGACTGTCGTTCCAGGGGAAAGTCTCTTAGATTCGGCACTATGGTACTTCAGGCGAATGAGGTCACCTGATTCAAGAAAGAACTATTCTCTTTCACTATCCTCTTGACCACTCCACAGGCACAACCTTTGGTCTTTGTAGGAATAAAAAGTTTTCGGATCAAAGAAATATTGACTGCCATGTTCTTTTAATATTTCCGTTCACGCTTTCTCTATTTTCTGTACGTGATGTGTTTTCAGGTGTTCATTGTTGCTTTGCTTGTTGCAGTAGCTCTTACTGTATTTTGTTTTAAACTTTTTTTTTATTGCCAATAAAATGTATGAACTATATTCCGGTTGGAAAGACGTTTATTTGTCTTTTCTTCCCCGGTTTTCTTTCTCCATCTCTCGTTCTTGTCTTCTTTTTTCTTAATTCTCTTCTGGTTTGGTTTTTCTTTTCTCTTCTGAGACGTATCTTTTTTCTGATTTCAATTTTTATCGAAGTGCGTCACTCACTTTGTTCTTGAGTTTTCTTTTTGAGAATTTACCATTTCCTTTGGCATTTATAAATATGAATATTTCTCCCTTTCTTTGCTATTTCGAATGTCAATACTCTTAGTCCCCTGGTGTATGCTGGAGTTATAACAAAATTAGTATAAGATAAAGGAATAACCGAATACTGTGCGCTTTTTTTCACCTAACACACCAAGTAGCTAAAAAACAAACACATTAACTTAAAAACAAGTAATGTTCTTAAATAGCCACATCATATCAAGATTTTCACATAGACGTCATCTATGGCCCACAGATATATCGAAATCGTCAGCCTTATACAACTGTTTTCTCAAATAAATGGTTAAAAATATCTTCGAGTGAATTAAGTACTAAGGTCATAGCGAGAACGATCCTACTTCTAGCTGCCTGAACGGCAAAGAAATCTGGTCCAGAGTATGATGATAAACTTCATCTGCTCCCTGGGTAAGAGAATAAACTACATCCGACGAAAAGGACTCTGATCAGGAGGCTTTGAGGAGTATGGAACAAACGCTTAATTTACTGTTGTTCCTAGGCATACCCTGACTCGGAGTGGTAGCACCTGTTAGGGTCGCAGCTATGGGCAAATAATTAATCCCCAAACTATGGTAAAAAAAAAAACTATGAAAGTGTAAAAATATGTTGTAATACCAGGAACTTGAGGACACAGTGGATAAAGACGTTGGTTAGATCCAATGCTTTGACCCTAAGAGTTGTGATCCAGTGCCTTGACCCTAAGAGTTGTGATTGCAATACCAGTTCACAGCAGTCGGGAACCAAAACTTGCAGAGTTGAGTTAAAGAGGCATAGCACGTGGAACTAGAATAATCTACCCCGGTAGACGAAACAAAGTGTTCGGTTCGAAATTCTAAAATTCCAGTCACCTTTATCCACTGGGCCATGTATTTTTAAGAACTGTAAGTTCCATACCAGGCCACACCATTAGTGAACCAAAAGCGTTGAGTTAAAGGAAAATAACCGAGACATCTGAAAGAGGCATGGTGCGTGGAACTAGAACAATGTAGTTCGAAATTCCAATCACTGGAAGAAGGCTGGAGCGTACAACGACCGAAACGTAGTCAGTATGTTAATGAAGATGAGGAAAACAGTTCGAATAATGTAAATAAGGCAAGAACGCAGTACATAAGGAATTCCTGCTTTTTAGTTTGAGTAAACATAAAAAAGAATATTCAGCTAGAATAAGATTCCGATGAATATATTTTTTCTCACCAGACTATTTTAATTAACATCCCCCTTATTGAAAATGGCGTTTTGTCTTCATTTTGTCCTTTGCTCTCGACTGATAAAAACATTGTTTTATTCAGTCACCTTGATTCATGCTTTGTTATTTCGTCGGCTAACGGACATTTTGCAAAGTTCTATAAAGCAAGAAAGACGTTAACACCCTCCCATATATTTATATTCATTTGTTTGTGAAGGAAACATAGAGAGGCTGTAAAAGCACCTATCTCACAGTAGCAACGGGAGATAAAATACATAAAAATTCGCTTACGGTCTGCGATAGACTTATCATCATAAATTTTACTTTAGAAAGATAACTATTGTCCTTTTACTGGTACTGATAAATAATGTCTCTATCTCTCTCTCTCTCTCTCTCTCTATATATATATATATATATATATATATATATATATATATATATATATATATATATATATCTCAGCAACGAAATATTGATTTACTTGCAAACTGATTTCGAAAGAAAATCGAGAATGTTCATTATTTTTTTTTTACTCAAAGAGTCTGTCTATTTTTTGCTAAAAGCATGCTAGATACGGCGATGTCATATAACTGGAATTTATAGAGTTGCTCGAACTACTTCTAGTAAATCCTTGTATTGTAAATAAAGGAAGAACTCAAGGTCTGTTGTGTATCAAAAACAACAGAGAGAAACTTTTCTGTCTGCCATCAACGTGGCTGACTCAAGACTCCTGGAAGGCAATACACTACGCTTTTCTTGGCCTCACGTTTTCAATTTATAAACATCCCGCCTCACCTGCTATCCTCTTCTGTCGCACCGTTTGGGAACCACTAGGCCCACGTAGACTTCTTCACAAATGATGCAGAATGAAGCACTATCAAACATCAAATGGTCCCCTTGGAAGGAACAATGGTTACTGAGTGGGAAAGAATATAAGAAAAAAGAAATCATTTTTAAGGAGCGAGAACAACAAAATAATAAAAACTAAGAAAACAGAAAATAAAGATTGGCATTGCATTTACATTTTTGAGGATC